>CALYDF020004240.1:0-19993 GCA_944474145.2 Dicrocoelium dendriticum
ATGTAAATCATATTAGACCCCGTTTGAAGTGTGAGGGAAGCCCCAACAACGGGAAGCTTCGTTCGGTTGGACATTTTGCTGGATAGGTATCAAATTACCCGGTCGGAAGTACCTGCTGTCCAAACAGTAACCGTGACAACTGATGGAAGGTAACGCGAATCAAAGCCATAGCGCAGCGGATCGAGGTTAACCCTAAACGTACAGCATAAGAAGCAAACGTGCGGTGTCATTCAGTTCAGTTTAAGAAAGGTGTTAGACACACTTACATATGGTAGTCGCTCACAGATACACCGTTTGTGATTCGTTGCCTATGTCCTTTCACGTGATTGGATGATTTATCGACTGATCTTTGTGTGTTGCGTTTGCTCAAGCATACCAGGTTTTCAAAACAGTACGTTTCAGCGTGGTTGTTCTTGCTTACCGTTCGGAGTGGGTTGCGTTAAGCAGTCAGACGTCAGAATAGGACGACAGAGAGTGTGAAGTCAAATTGCACCAGAGAGCATTTTTGTCTTCGATCAGCTCGCCTCCGATTACCAACTTTTTAATGTAGTGATATGAAAAACATCCATTTTTGTTGCCCCCATCCACATAATATCAGGCTTGCACGTTAAATAGCGTCATTTATTACCATCCACGGTCAATGTAAGACGGCGGTGCGACCTCCTGTTCAGGTGCAATGCATTCTCCAAATAAGAGTTACCTAGTTTCTAGTGGGTTACGTTCGTTTTAGGATGACATAGTTGATTGCAGTGAAATGTAGTCATTACCCAATGCCGCAACTTCGACGATTCGCGTAGGTTGAATGATCTCTTGCTCTTCAAACTATCTACCCTCTCATTTCAGGGTCCTACCTGCGATAGTCAGTTAACCATCGTCATGACCTTGATGTTTTCTTCGCACTCTTGGCGTAGCAAACTAATTAAGGTATTTCAGCCGAAATATTCTAGAAAACTGTGTTTGGATAAACACTTGAAACGAAACCTGACTATTGTCAAATTTTCTTTGATCAAAGTTATACTAGATCGATTAAAGTGGTACTAGATAAATCGTCTTTGACGATTACTGTTAATTTTTCCGGCTGTTCCCAGTTTTAATCCCGTTTTGCTCCCGGTTTTTGTTATTTTCTTCCGGTCGTTTTATTAGTGTATATGTAATATAATTCCGCTCTGTTTCCCACATGAACACGGCTGTCTCACTAAACACCGAGGCGGATGTACCACTGGGGTCTACGCCGGATAAGCCGAGTGCAGCTTGCTTGAAATCTACCTGTTCAAAGCCGGTCACAGATTTATCTGGCGGTATACAGTGTTAAGTTTGTTACCGCTGGTATCACCAAAGTTGTGCCGGCCTATAAGCGGACCAGTACAACTTGCTTTCATTCAGTGTGAATTCCCTTTCCAGCTGGGATGATTGCCGCGCTCAGAGCTAGACGAGCCCGGTTTTCATCGGTACTAAATGTACAGCGCTGGCGTCAAGTTTGGAAGATATTGTGAAGGCGATAGCAGAGCTTGCCTATCTCGCCTCGAGCAATACCAAAGTGGATTTAATTTTGAAAGCACTGAAGGTTGCGATTGAGGACACTACAGCAGACTGCATGAGTGCTGAAGAACCATCCGCTAGTTTGCGCCCCTCGGTCAGGTGGTCGCACAACCTAACGGACAACTAGGTAGCATTGTTGACTCCCCTCATGAGCCTATTAGAGGGAATCAAAATAGGTAGCGGAAATGCCATAAGCACTCTGCTAAACACAGAGACTTAGTTTTTACGACATCAAGAAAGATACAGGTTTCCTTACTCGTAGTCTTCTGACGGTTATGTACTGGAGAACATTCCGCTACGCACTACTTGTCAGTCGAAGATGCCGAACATTTCGGCTAACACGGAAGAGTCCCATTCAGACAACTGGTTGGTCAATGCTCAATGCAGCATAAGAGCAACCGTCCCTACTCACGTCAGAGAGTAGAAATTCGCAAGCTAGAACCGCCCGCGAAACTTAAGGAGGGCTCGAAGAAAATGAAGATAGTAGGACGCCGGCAATAACGCGGAAAACGCACACTGCCGTTATTTCGAGGTCGTTTGAGGAGCTAGGAACAGTTCCATCGCCAGTGTAGAAAACACATAGTGCAAGTGCTTAATCCAGAGCCCGCGGGGCAAACGCACCACGTCGTGGCAACAATTTACGCATAGTAGCATTATATTCCGTAACGCGACAGAATATTTAGATGACGAATCAAGACCAGAAATCAGTCCAGGGTTAAGAATTCTTTTCGGTAAACTCGTCTCAGACTCAAACGTTTATATAACACTGATTGTGTGGGGTGAGCATCAAATCAGCTTGGGATTGATTTCTAAGGTTTCGAAACGGTGAAGATCGATGACTAAGTGCGGCTGCAGATGACAAACAAGTGCACCAAAGGAAACATATTACACAAGCCTCAGCAACCTAAAGTAAACAGGAAAGGTCACGAAGGGAATTGGGTGACCATGTCAGTTGGCCACGGTAGTAGTATCGGTCGTATGAAACGTTTATGTAAGTATAATACAGGCTACAGATGCTGGATGAAAATAGCCTTGGCAATAGACAAAAGCCGCTTTCGGAATCCTTGCGAGAAGTGTTAATCCAGTGAGTAGATGACTTTAAAGGCATTCTCAGATGCAGAATGGCCACTTTTGAGGAGGTGCGACGTGACTGAGCTGTCTGAGAACCTCAGTTCCTCTTTGTAAAACCATGCCTGTATGTGCTCGCGAATCCTCTGGGATAGACGTCTCGTTGTGCGACCCACGTATCGTGCACTACTTAAGCACGAGTACTGATAAACGAGCATTGAACGGGTCAACGATGGCAGACTATCTTTCAAAGGTTTTGCAAGCAATGGCTTGTTATGGTAAACAATTCTTAAGCGGGCTGGGAAATAAGTTTTCTCTGCAGCATCTTTCAGACGTCGAGATAAGATATCAGCTGCATTATTGACCTTGAATAGCAAATGCATGAATAGCTGTTTCTTGCGAGCAATGTTCCTAGGTGGCATTTCGCTTTCGTTCTTTCATATGCTTCATGATAAACTTATCGGGGTAACCATTTTCACGATGGGCGTCGCTGATTCTCTGTAGCGCATCATCAGTGACGAACGTAACTTCAAGTAGCGTATGGCCGGAGAGGACAACACAAGGGAGTTAGAAAAACCGTTGACCGACTACCTCAGGCGAATGGTGCAAGCTAAACTTATCACAAAGAGCGAATTCGAAAAGTTGAAGCATTCAGGTGGACACCTACCGAGATTATATGGCCTTCCTAAATTTCAAAAAGAAGGCGCCTCAGTGCGTCCAATCTTGGACATGGTGGCTTCTTCCCAGCATTCATTGGCCCAACGGATGATGAACAAATTTCAACCGTTACGGGATATGGTTTGCAGTTACTGCGTGAGAGATTCCTTCGAATTTATTGAGAAGATATTTGGACTCAACTCTATTAACAAAAGGATGATATCTTTTGATGCCCAGTCGCTGTTTACAAAGATTCCACCGCTCGAACCGGCAGAGTACGTGTGCGCGTTGACCTGGCAACCACTATTATACGCTATCTTTCATGAGGATTTGCTAAAGGAGATACTATTTCGCTGCACATAAGATGTTCAATTCACTTTCAATGGTGAGATGTACCGTCAGATTGATGGCGTGACCATGGGATCTCCTTTGGTGTCGTTGTTGGCTGATATCTTTATGGCGAAATTAGAACAAGGCTCACTCAGGAAGCACATCTGTGGAACTGAAATGTACATACGCTATGTCGATGATACCTTCATGCTTTGCGCATCCGAAAAGCATGCAGAACAGTTGCTGATGACGTTTAATGACGCCCAGCAGAATCTAGGCTTCACCCGTGAGCACGAAAATGAAAACCGTTTACCTTTCTTGGACGTAGAAGTCATCCGCAACTCGGATGGCTCATGTAGCAGAAAGGTATACAGAAAGCATACATGAACTGCACAGTACACTAACTATCACAGCGCAGTGCCTTTACAGCACAAGAGGAGTTTGATCCGATCTCTTGCCTCCAGGGCGCGTAGTATTTGCACTCCGGATACAGCTAGCGAAGAGCTACAGAGAATCAGCGACGCCCATCGTGAAAATGGTTACCCCGATAAGTTTATCATGAAGCATATGAAAGAACGAAAGCGAATGCCACCTAGGAACATTGCTCGCAAGAAACAGCTATTCATGCATTTGCTATTTAAGGGCGATACTGCAGCTGACATCTTATCTCGACGTCTGAAAGATGCTGCAGAGAAAACTTATTTCCCAGCCCGCTTAAGAATTGTTTACCATAACAAGCCATTGCTTGCAAAACCTTTGAAAGATAGTCTGCCATCGTTGACCCGTTCAATGCTCATATATCAGTACTCGTGCCACTGTGATGCACGATACGTGGGTCACACAACGAGACGTCTATCCCAGAGGATTCGCGAGCACACACAGGCATGGTTTTACAAAGAGGAACTGAGGTTCTCAGACAGCTCAGTCACGTCGCACCTCCTCAAAAGTGGCCATTCTGCATCTGAGAATGCCTTTAAAGTCATCTACTCACTGGATTAACACTTCTCGCATGGATTCCGAAAGCGGGTTTTGTCTATTGCCAAGGCTATTTTCATCCAGCATCTGTAGCCTGTATTATACTTACATAAACGTTTCATACGACCGATACTACTAACGTGGCCAACTGACATGGTCACTTAATTCCCTTCGTGACCTTTCCTGTTTACTTTAGGTTGCTGAGGCTTGTGTAATATGTTTCCTTTGGTGCACTTGTTTGTCATCTGCAGCCGCACTTAGTCATCGATCTTCACCGTTTCGAAACCTTAGAAATCAATCCCAAGCTGATTTGATGCTCACCCCACACAATCAGTGTTATATAAACGTTTGAGTCTGAGACGAGTTTACCGAAAAGAATTCTTAACCCTGGACTGATTTCTGGTCTTGGTTCATCTGATTACAATGATAACGGTGAGCGGTTACTGCATTTGTGTGAAGATGCTCACTTATTTTTTGCGAGCACTAATTTCCGACACAGCACTCGCCGAAGGGTGACTTGGCGCCCACCAACCTCGAACCAGCCTTGCACGCAGATCGATCACATTGCGATAAGTTACCGCTGGAGAGGCTGCATCCAGAATTGTCGCTCGATTTGGAGCACATGTGTGGACACCGATCATGCACTTGTATGTGCTGACATGCGGATGCGTTTTGGCGGACGCCCACGACGACGCTGTGAGCGTATTGACATCAGCCAACTGACAAAACCAGCTGTTCTGAATGCGTATCGAAGTACGCTAACATGCGAGTTGAGCAAGCGCTCACAGGAGACAATTGATGGTCACTGGTCACATGTTCGCCAGACCTTACTAGCAGCAGGCAAATCCTCATGTGGTATGTCTAATAGACAACATGGACATTGGGTCTCTTCGCAGTCTTTGGAACTTATAGATGCTCGCCGGCAAATCCCGGCTGGAAGCGAGCTCAATGAAACTCGCAAAGAGCTCCGGGCAAAACTCCGTGCTAGCCTGAAGAGAGACCGCGAATCTTGGTGGTCTCATCGTGCGTCAGAGATGGAAGTGGCCGCTGCCCTTGGCAACCATCGTAAGTTATTCCGTCTGATACGGGAAACGGGCAGCAGGAGACCTGGTGTTAGTGAAACTATACGTGACGAGAGTGGACAGCCTATCCACAATTTGTCAAAACGTCTGGAGCGTTGGGCTGAGCATTTTGAAAAGCAATTTAATCGGCAAGGATTGTTCGATTCGCCGGTCACTGATCGCCCCGCTCCGTGGGCTGTCCCTTTGGATCCACCCTCTCGCTCAGAAGTCGAACGTGAGATCGGACTGTTGAAGTTGCACAAAGTCGCGGGACCATATGATCTTCCTCCAGCCCTCTTCAAATTTGGAGGCTCTGCTCTTGTTGATGCTTTGCATGAATTACTAGTGAAACTGTGGGAGCAGGAAACTGTCCCAACCGACTGGAGCCGCTCCGTTATTGTTCCCATCTTCAAAGGCGGCTCGCGCTCGGAATGCGGCAACCATAGAGGAATCAGTCTGATTTCCATCGCCTCCAAATTACTCGCCTCCATAACCCATCCCAGACTGACTGGCGCTCGTGAAAGCCAGATTCGTGAGGAGCAAGCCGGGTTTCGTCGGGGTCGTGGCTGCATCGACCACATCTTCACCTTGCGTCAGTTGTTGGAGCACCGTCACACATATTGGCGGCCCACGGTAGTCGTGTTCCTCGACATCAAAGGTGCCTTCGATTCGGTTGATCGATGTGCCCTTTGGAATTGTCTACTCAGGAAAGGTGTGCCCGAGAAATATGTAAATATTATCCAAGCATTATATGCGCGTAGCACGGGCAGAGTAAGGGCTTACAGCAAGCTGTCGCCACCCTTCAATATCTCTAGCGGTGTGAGACAAGGATGCCCGCTGTCACCTTTCCCCTTAACTTCGCTATTGACGAAGTCATGGAGATTGCATTTACAGGACATGACTTGGAAGGTGTGGAGCTACTCCCAGGAGAACGACTTCTTGACTTAGAGTATGCAGACGACATTGCCCTCATCTGTGACAGCTCCCAGACGTGTCAAGCCGCGCTGGACAGATTAGCACTGGCTGTCAGTCGCTTCGGGCTTTGCTTTGCACCACCGAAGTGCAAAGCGTTCCTCCAGGATTGGCAGGGTTCGCCCCCTGTGCTGACCCTTGGTGGGGATCAGCTAGAAGTCGTTCAGAATTCAATTACCTGGGAAGTTGTATCAGCGCCCTTGGGATCGAAGACGAGATCACGAACCGCATAGCGAAAGCTCGAAGTGCTTTTGCTAACCTTCGCCACCTATGGCGACGGCGCGACATTACTCTCGCTCTGAAGGGTAGAGTGTACAATGCAGCGGTACGTTCGACCTTACTGTACGGTTGCGAAACCTGGCCCCTAAGATCGGCGGACATGAAGAGGCTACTTACGTTCGACCATCGGTGCCTTCGCAGTTTGGCTCGCATCTGGTGGGAACACCGCGTGAGTAACGAGCGTGTTCGACGCCTTGTTTACGGCCTAGGAAAAGGGAATGAACCGCTCAGCACCGTCATTTCCCTCACCAGGCTCCGATGGCTGGGCCACGTGTTGCGCATGCCAGCCCACCGACTCCCTCGACGTGCGTTGTTTGCTCACCGGGGATGTGGGTGGAAGAAGAGGAGAGGTGGCCAAGCGATGACTTGGTCCAGAGGAATGAAGGCCCTCACTTCGGAGCTGGCCTCTGTTGGAGCTTCACGGCTCCCTGGTTGGGGTCCAAAAGACGGTGAACACGTTTGGCTGGATACACTTGCTGATATGGCAAGGAGCCGACCTCAGTGGTGTTCCTGCTGTGAGTTTCTTTGTCCCTCCCCATCCTTTTAGCCTCCCCCCCAATCTGCGATCTTATTTCGTATGGTAAAACGTAATTAATTTTTTTGTTTTTGCCTAGTAGCCGGCTAGTAGCTTATCGGAACGATGCGTATCCGTTGCTGGTAGCTCAGCTGGCATTCAACTGTCGTATTTATTTTTCCTTTATGTATTGTATGTATGTACGTATTTCCTTTATGTATTGCGGTACAATAGCGGAGGTGTTTTACCATCTCTAGCTGAAATGTATAATGATGATGAGGATGATGATGATTACAATGGGAATATTTGCAGTGCTGATAATCAGCATTTTCCGTGTTTCTTGGATTATCTTTGGCTGCTTGACTTAGGGAACGTTTTTTTGATGACATCAAGTTGCTCAATTTCTGTGTCACCAAGCTGCTTCCACCAGGTTTCCTTGATGTTACTGTCAGCAAGCAGAGCAGCTTGAGAAATGTTTCTATTGTTTCGGTAAGCGCGGGACCCCGACTACTTCTTATTGTCTTTCTGCCGCGGAGGACGCAAAGCAGTACTGCGGTTTTCTATGCAACTTACGGGTGGTGGTTTTAGCATGCAGCCAGCCGTTTCACTTTCAGGTGGATTGAAGTTGCAGGAGGCTGTCAAATACTTCAAAAGTAGGTCGGCGCTTGGTGTGCAGCGCCTCCGTCTAATGAGTTTTTAGGTGGTCATCCGGAAGTTATTTTCCGTCGTATCAGTGCCCATTCTGATGGCGCACGAACTAGGGTTGGTCGTGTCGATTTACTTGAGGTTGCACGTAGCCATGTGCGCAGCCTAAGCAACAAGGTGCACGAGTTGGGTCCACTTGTAGACATACTTGCTTTCAATGAAACGTGGTTACCTCAGGATATCACGGACGGTGAAGTATGTTTACCTGGCAACGCACTGCTTAGAACTGATCTCTCCATTGATCGTCAACGCGGAGGCGTTGTACTATATGTGAGCTTTAAATTAGATATGTTGTGGGCCTAAACAGTTCAGTCGTCGGATCAGACTGCTGAAGCCCTCCGTCCGTTGTCTGTGCTTCCTCTACCCAGTTTACAGCTGCAGTGGTAGACATGAGTCCGGGAAGTTCCTCCAGAGGATACTCAACCCTATTCTCACTCAATCTGCGAATAAGTGACTAAGTCAAGGGGATTTCAGCCTCCTGGAAGTCGCTTGGGCTGATGTTTCTTGTAATTCGGCGTCAGGAACATTCGGTACAGAACTTTTTGAGCTGGCCTTTTAAATGCGTTCGCACAACTTCGTCGACTTCCCCACTAGATATATGAACAACCCAGTACCAGCTACAATAGATCTGGTTTTCCCTAAGTCCCTCAACAGTAATTGACGTTTGTACGGTGCACTTCTAGGGTCCAGCGTTCACGAATGCATATGCTTTTACTGTGCTATTTTAAGGTACCAACGGATGGCTGTTGAATTCTCAGCGAATATTCAGCGGGCGGGCTTTAGTGCAATGCGAGCTGAGGCTTCAGTTTTGGACTGTGGGATCTTGATGGCCTGGGATAAACTTAAGGCATATCTTACAGAGGTTTCTACTCTTTATATTCCACACATAAGGAAAAGAGGGTTGCGCGCATCGCCTCCATAAATAGGTTCCGCAGGCAACAGCTACTCAAGAAACGATCTAGGGGCTGGCGAACCTACCAAGCAGCTCCGTCAGGCACTACCAACGCCAGTTATCGGGAGATTATAAGTAATGTAAGCAACATCTCGGGACGGTTCGTCTCCAATATGAGAAGGGTTTAGAGGAATCGGTCGTAGCTCACCACAAGAAGTTCTTTGCTTCCTTTCAAAGACGCAAGTGGGCGTACATCTGTATACCAGCGTTATTGCGTGTAGACAGGACTGTGCGCAAACCGACTAGGATAAGACTTGTATGCTTAGTGAACAGCATACTGTGGTCTTTGCTCAAGAGACCTCTTTACCACAGATTGATTTGGTTTCAACAATTTCAGAGGATTGTTGGTTAGCTGAGTTTCACAGTTATTTATTTATAATGAAGTCTCAGCTCTTCGAGCTGTTGCAAGACAGTAATTCCTCTAACGCTTCCCGTCCTGATTCAACCCATCCGAAGATTTTGCATAAATTTGCCGCAGAACTGCTTGGTCCTCACAAATGAGTGTTTTCAACATCGCTTGACAGCCGCATCTTACCTTCGGAACGGAAGGAGGCAACCATCCGTGCGCTTTTTAAGAGCGGTGACAATAATCTGCCTGCGAACTGCCTGCCTGTCAGCTTGACAAGCGTAGTCGTCAAGTTGTTTAAAAAGCTGATAAGGGATTCGGTGGTGAAACACCTGAATCAATTTAACCCTTACAGTTTTGCGCGAAATGGATTCCGCAAGAAATTTTTGTACCATACTGCTCAACTAGTAGCTCGTAAATACTGTGCCTAAGCGGTAGACAGTGGCCACGCTGTAAACTTACTCTTCGTGGACTATTCGAAAGCTTTACCACGGTTGTTCATCTTAGACTCGCACTGAAGTTGAGATCTAATGAGATATCTAGTCACGCCTTTAAATAGGTGTTGGAATTCCTAGAGGGACGAATAGTGTGTACGCGTGGGGCATATCCTTTCACTTAGGCAAGCTGTCATTAGGGGTCTCCCGCAAGTCTCGGTTTAGGGGCCATCGTTGATCGCGATCTATGTTAACGAATTCCCCGTAAGGCTAGGAGTGTCATCACTAATGTTTGCTGACTACCTTAACCTCTAGAAGTTTGTGGATATTCCGGGGTGTCCTGGGGCAAGTTAGTGTGCCTTGGTTAGGGTCTGGGAATGGCCTACCTTATGGTTGATTCTCATAAATCGTGCCAAGTGCTCTGTTCTCCGAATCGGAGCTGCCAATCTTCCCACCCGATATGTAGTCGGTGGTTATGAAGTCCCTGTTTTTACTCAGCAGTTTGATTTTGGGGTCGTCCAATCATCAACTTTTTAGTCTGACGACAATTGCAATAAGGCTGTTTTTAGAGAGTTTCGTACGACGTGGTTTAGCCGCCGCGCTTTAAAAGTCCCAACAGACTGTATTTTTATGAATCTATCCTTGGCATCCGTATATTGTATCCAGGCTTGTCTAGTATGTCTTCTCCGGGACAAAATGAACTTGGAAAGGGTGTTGCGTGTGAGTACTAGATTAGTGCAAGGTCTGCCGGGACAGACGTATCCTGAAGGCTTGCTTAGTTTGAGCATGTATTCCATGCACTACCGAAGCATATGAGGGGACCTGATTCGCACTTGCCGGAATTTAACTGGTAAAATCGGACTGGTCTGGGCTATTTAGTCTCACTAACTTAGCAAATCTCCGCGGTCCACCATTGAAGCTGCATTGCCCACAGTCTGATCGGATTAGGACGCAAACTCATCTGTCGCACTGAGTTATAGAGCGCTGGAATTTGCTTCCACCTCCTGTGATTATGGAACTTACGGTTAAGGTTTTGCGCGTCAGCTCGACTCTTTTGGGTCGCAACGTCAAACCTTTGCGTTTTTCTAACTGATTCATCTTCACTGGTCAGTTCTTTTCTCAGGACTCAAATATTTTAGCAGCTTACTTGTTTACCTCTCTCCACTTTCCCTTCTTACCATCTGATTTTGCCGTATCCTCTTTCTTCATTCACGTAACCGGCACAGCAGGCACTACTAGGGTAGGCTAAGTGGGCAATAAGTGGTTGAACTAGGTATGTTGCGGCCTTTGTTTTAGGTCCATCCGTAGTCCAAAGACCCTCAACTCCCGGCTAAACGATCCGCTGAAGAAGAACACTCACGGGATAATCCTATCCTTCCAGGCCTACTTGAACTTGCACTATCCTTTCGTGTCCAAACGTATTGCGGCTGTATATCATGCTTGGGTTGGGGTTGCATGGAGCATGCTTCCTCACCGCAGTTGGGCTAAACTTACTTACAGTCACACTAGATCTTCTTAATCGGGATGAAACGTATTACTGTTCGTCGCAGTCAGCCGACAATCCAGATAAGTCAACTACCTATCCGGAAGAGCACCATACGGCCGATTCGCCCTATTGGGGCTCGTCAGTGGTGCGCATCCTTCGGTCCTCTACGGAGGATCGAACCCATGACTGCTAGTGGCTTGTGCCAACTAGCCCGCAGCTTATGCAACTGCGCCATGGAGGACGGTAGTCGACCATCACGAATTGTTAACTAACTGCTATATAGCGTGGCCCATCCTCCACTGCCATGCAGGCACCTGCCATGCAGATGACAGCTTTTGGCCTTCCGGTGTCAGGACTTCCGGGTTACGGCAGCTATGAATCGACATAGCATTTTTATGGAATCCGTAAGGGCGAATTTGTATTACTTATGAGTAGAAGGATTTTTGTGAATATTTTTGTTCGTCGCATTCAGCCGACAATCGAGATAAGTCAACTACCTATCCGGAAGAGCACCAGACGGCCGTTTCGCCCTATTGAGCCCCGGCAGTGGTGCGCAGTAAGTTAACAATTCGTGATGGTCGACTACCGTCCTCCATGGCGCAGTTGCATAAGCTGCGGGCTTGTTGACACAAGCCACTAGCAGTCATGGGTTCGATCCTCCGTAGAGGACCGAAGGATGCGCACCACTGACGAGCCCCAATAGGGCGAAACGACCGTATGGTGCTCCTCCGGATAGGTAGTTAACGTACCTGAATTGTCAGCTGACTGCGGCGAACAAAAGTACTCCCTAAAATCCTTCTATTCATAAGTAAAGAAACGTATTGCTGTTTGTTTGATTCGTTCAGTTCTGTCATTCTGCTGCAAATTCCACGTTAATTTGGCGTGCAAATTTTCCTTAAACTCACGTGTTGCTTGTTTGATATCTCCAGTGTGCCTGCACTTGATATGAATGTTGACAAGGTGCCTATCTGTCTAACACCCTCCACCACGATTACTGGCTCTAGGAGAGTGCTTACCTCTGCTGGGGTAAGGGGTGTACAGTGATTTTGGTTGTGCTAAGCTCAAAGAATGGTTCCATGCATCCAGGTGGGGCAGACTGCAGCCCAGCCACTACCTTGTGTTCTTCTGGTATGCAAGAATAGCAAATTTGATAAACAAATATGCTGCCGCTGTGCATGTTGTAGGGGGGGGCGACTCCGTTGATAAAATGTGCTTTCTATCCACATGCTTCCCAGTCTTATTCCTTCGGGTTTACACCAGATATGGGGTGTGTGGTTGGAACAGTAGGTTTTGCAGCGGTAGCCACCCATGGTCCTTCTGTAGCCACAGGCTTCCTGTGGTTGTCTCCATGGAGTTTGCAGTGGCAAACAAATCCGGAACCGCATGCCGCCAACTATGTATCAAGGCTACTTTTCACAAGGCTGAAAGCGTATTTGGCACGGCTGTAGATTCACTCCTCCTAGATGAATAATGCTCAGTCTGGACTGACTTTTAGAAGATGAACTGACGGCTCAATTTCATGGAGTGTAGATCCCAAAAAGACACGTAGCAAACTAAGTCGAAACTTTTCTACTCTGCACAATAATGGATTCACCGCTTCGCTGCAAAAGCATCTTGGCATGGGTAGATGAGTCACACAGTTGAGTCACACAGAAAATGGGTCCAGATAACAACGTGTATATTCTATCGATCGTGTACAGTTCCTCAGGCCAGATAACCAATGGTGCTTCGAGATTTCTCACAAAGTTCAGGAACTAAGGTGAAGTCAACCCTCTTCACTCTTGACGGGACGAATCAGTCGATCATGGCAACCTATTACACTGGATAAATCGCGTTCACAGGACATGACTTAGAAGGTGTGGAGCTACTCCCAGGAGAATGACTTCTTGACTTAGAGTAAGCTGATGATATTGTCCTAATCTGTGACAGCAACCAGACTTGCCAAACGGCACTGGACAGATTAGTACTAGCTACCCGTCACTTCGAGATTTGCTTCGCACCCTCGAAGTGCAAAGGGTTTCTCCAAGATTGGTCTGGACCGCCTCCTACGCTGACCTTGATGGGGATCAGTTAGAAGTCGTTCAAAAATTCAACCATCTGGGAAGTTGTATCAGCGCCCGTGGGATTGAAGATGAAATCACAAATCGTATAGCAAAAGCTAGAAGTGATTTTGCTAACCTTCGCCACTTGTGGCGCCGGCGCGACATCACTCTTGCCTTGAAGGGTAGAGTGTACAATGCAGCAGTACGTTCGACCCTACTGGGCGGTTGTGAAACCTGGCTGCTTAAATCAGCGGACCTCAAGAGGCTAGTTACGTTCGACCATCAGTGCCTTCGTAATTTAGCTCACATCTGGTGGGAACACCGCGTGAACAACGAGCGTGTTCGACGCCTTGTTTACGGCACAGAAAAAGGAACTGAACCGCTCAGCATCGTTATTTCACGCACCAGGCTCCGATGGCTGGGCCACGTGTTACGCATGCCAGCCCACTGACTCCCGCGCCGTGCGTTGTTTGCGCGTCGGGGGTGTGGATGGAAGAAGAGGAGGGGTGGCCAAGCGATGACTCGGTCCAAAGGAATGATGGCCCTCACCTCTGAGCTGGCCACCGCTGGAGCGTCTCGGCTCCCTGGTTGGGGTCCGAAAGACGATGGAGACGTTTGGTTGGACCCACTTGCTGATATGGCAAGGAGTCGTCCTCAGTGGCGTTCGTGTTATGAGTTTCTTTGTCCCACCCCATCCCTCTTAGCCTCCTCCTCCAACCACGATCTTATTATTTAGCTTTATATAATTCCGCATAGTATTTTTTGATGCACAGTAGCCGGCTGGTAGCTTACCGGAACGATGCCCATCAGTTACCGGTAGCTCAGCCGGCTTGCACTGGTTGCATTTTTCTCTCCTTTTATCTGTGTATTGCGGCACAGTAGCTGAGGTGCTCCCCGCTTCTAGCTAACGTGTATGATGCTGATGATGGTGATGATGATGATGATGACGATGATTGCACTGGGCGTTTTCTAGTTTTATTCTGCGCAACCTGGAGTGGGGCAGTGCGCAGTATGATTTTCGCGATATGGGATTCCTGAGAAAGTGCTTTCGGATAACGGTGCGCAAACCTTCACAGATGGACTCAGTACTATAGCTGGATATTCACTCTTCATGAGTGCATACAGCGCATTGTGGACTTGACTTCACTTGAATTGTTAGTAAGAACATGGACACGTTAAGACACAGCTGTATTGTGTACACAGGACCAAGTTCTGGTTAGGCTGATAATGCGCACATTTATGCACCCACTAATCACGTGCATCGCCAGCCAGACTGTGGCTCCTGATAACCAATCACAACCGTCCTCCACGACCAGATTAACAGTAACCAGTTTGATAACGTTCTAGGCTCTGCTTCTCACGAAGTGATCCCCATGGTTATTTCGGTGTCTGAGCGTCGTCTTTCTTTAGTACGCCTTATGTTGATATTCTCGGGGGTGCAAGCGATATGCGAATTGATTGCCCTTTCTCTGGACTCACAGGTTGTCGTTGCACTTGGTCCAAATTACACCGAAGTATTCTCCCGTTCTCCACCTCCGCCTCCACCGCACTATGTTGTTAATCTCGTAATCCCTCGAATCCAAGTTTTATCTGTTGGCCTCAGTTGTAGACACATACTGTCGTCTAATTTGACCACACAATCCTTCGTTCTCATGTCGCATCGTCGCTTCAACGAAGACTGGCGTTTTACTACCTTTCAATGCAGGTTGGGTTTAATCAGATCCAACCGAGTGTGCAGACGTCGCCACACTAGAAGTCCACACAGTGGATGATCCGTAGTAGTGTGTGGTGTAATGCGGCACTGTACTAGGAATTTGCCAACGTTCGTGCCTGTTTTCTGGCCACCCCTGTTTGATTGTCGCAAACGCTGTCTCCACCAGATCATTGGACGAATGGTGATTTGGTGACGACAGTGGTCGACCCACCCATGGATGTGGTTGCCCGCACTTCAATCTATTTATAATGTGTATCCACACAATCAGCGCCTTAGAGCCGTCGATGGGTCCACATAAGTCGATGGGTCCACATAAGTCAATGTGTATGCTATTCCGAGGGAGAAAGGGCCATTGCAGTTAGCGCATGATTGTACCAGCTGTTCTATTTCCTGACCGAATTCGGTCCACCAGATATAGTAGGGTACTAGTGCCTTCATCCTTGAATTTCCTCGGTGGTCCATGTAAACTTCCCACAGGATTGTTTTAGAATGCCGTTCGGGGACTATGACTCAAGAACCCCAAAGTATGCAACCGTTCTCGAGGCTTAATTCATCTCTTCGATTGTGATTAGCTCTTAGACATTCGTTTACCCCATCCGACCAGCCAGTTAAGATATAACCACACACTTTCGACAGTCCACGACCACTTTTTTCGACTTGCTCTCCGTTGCTGTCACTGGCGAATCATTCAACTAAGACATTACTTGTACTGGCGAAAGACTTCAACCTGCACGCAATCGAAGTTCCAGCATCACACTGAGAACAATTCAAAACTGATTTGCAAGAGGTGTTCGCCGATGTACCTCCGTGCAACCATGTCACTTCTCCCATGCGATTCCGAACGGGTGACACATCCACTGTTTTGGACCTTGTGCTCTCCAATGAGGAACTAATGGTCGACACCATGACCATAGGTTCACCACTTGGCCGTAGCGATCATGCGAGGTTGCTCTTTCGTTACATCTGTTACTCTGAGTAGATCAGTGAGAACAACGTGGAAACTTATGTCGTTACACATTACGATATCCTGTACAACCTCGTTCAAGAAAACCACTGGTCTTTTCTGAACGAGAAGCCGCCCGATGTCGCCCGGATTTTGTTCGTCACCCAATGCACTGAGCTATTGGCAAAGACGTCAGAAAGCAAAGTACTTCGCCCGAAGCAAGTGATTGCCGTTCCTGAGGAGCCGTACTAGAAAATTTATGGCCTTAAGGGATTCAGCCTGATGCGTTTACAAAGTTTGTCCAAGTAATCTGACTTGCGTGCTTAAACAACTCAACAAAACCACTGCGTCAAGGGGATCCGCAGGTGATCCTGCACCAACATAACTTAGCGACGAGGTTCAGTACAAATCTCAAGTTGCTGTATAAACACATAAACAAGCTGTGAAGAGTGCAGCGCGGGATCCCGATTTCACGTGCAACAGATGGTCTTGCGCAAACCGCACATGACGCAGCCAACGTGTTTCGCTAACACTTCATCCATACTTTTCGCAGTGAATCATCATTTCACCCGCTATTAGCACAGATTCCATCGCCACCAGGGTTAAAACACGTATCGTTCACGGCAGCTAATGTGATGAAAACGCTAATGTCATTGCGCGTGCACAGCTCACCTTGCGTGGACGACATCAAACCGAAGGCATTGAAGACAGCGGCCGTGAATCTTGCAGAACCATTAACTCGGTTCTTGCAACGTTGTCTCGAAGAAGTGTAGGTTCCAACGATGTGGAAACATGGACTAGTCACTCCTATTTACAAAAGTGGTAACCGTCCGGAGCCCTCGAACTACCGTGTAATCACACACCTCCCAGTTTTACCTACCCTAATGGAACGTATAATTGCAGCGATGCTTATGGGATATCTTGAAAGCAACAGCATCCTAGTGTCACAACAACACGGATTCCGCCGAAATCGATCCTGCACTACAAACTTGCTGCTAGTCCGAGCAAGCTGGACAGAGTCAGCCGATGCCAGATTGGGAGTCGATGTTGTCCACCTGGACTCCTCCAAAGCGTTCGATCGTTTAGACCACTGCATTCTCCTTCATAAGCTTCGAAGCTATGGAATCGGTGACCTTATAATCAGTTGGATCGTCAACTTCCCCGCTCAAAGTCAGCTGAATGTGAGAGTCCGCAGCTCCATTTCCGACCCAATTGATGTCCGGTGTGGTACGCACCAACGATCGATATTGGGATCACGTTTATTCCTAATATCCATTACCGATCTTGTATTGCAATCGAATTTATTACTATTTACAAACGATGTCAACATTTGCCATGATATCAGGACGTCGGATGATCACGTGGCATTGCAGAGCCATCTCGACAGAGCTTATGCGTGGTCATCCGATAACCGGCTATAGTTCCACGTAACCAAGTGCAAAATCTTAAGCATCCGCCATCAGCTAATCTCTGAATATCGACTTGGGGGCCAGCAGTTACAACGTTCTTCATAAGAAAACGACCTCGGTGTGATCGTGCGGTACGATCTTGGTTGCTCGAGGCAGGCTGAAACGGCATCAAAAAGAGCCAGTCAATAACTTGGACACTTACGGAGGGCTTTCGGCAATTTTGAGCCATCAAGCTTTCTGCAAATGTTGAACAGTTACGTGAAGCCTTTCGTGGAATACGCGATCTAGGCCTGGCGTCCCTGGCTTAAGCGCGACCTCGATGCACTTGAAGCTCCACAACGTAGAGCGACCAAACTCGTTATGGGATTGTTTCTTCACTCTACCAACGCAGACGGCAGTCCCTGAGGTTGTACAGTGTTGAATAACGATGTCAGCTAGGAGACCCAATCATGCTTTACTTAATACTGACGAACCCAACTCACCCATGTTGCAATCGGTCGCAGCTGAGCCAATATATCAAGCTAAGAGTTCATCAGCATAAACCGGATACGCACTACAGTCGGCTTGATTGCTGACGAAACGTTTTCTCCCTCCGTGTGTTCCGTTGCTCTTTGTTATCCCCCATTCTGTTCCCATCCTCCAAGCTTTATTCACAGGTGTGCACTTAATCTACTAGTAACGGCATATGCTTGCTTGATTCTGCACTGAACCGTTCTGTAAGCAAACATGTACCCAGTTTTATGGCAACAATGATACATGTTTACCCATTTTCCATAATCTATCCTCTATCCTGTTGAAAGCTAATTATTTTTGTATTTCCAATACGTCTCCTTTGCCAGTTTTTCTGAGATGTTCATACACTCCGTTTGACGTATGCCGATCCGGAAAATGGCCCCGGCTGGCCCAAACCCAACTCTTCTGACCCTTACTCACATTGGCACACGGTTCGCTCAGCTGGAAATAGATTAAAGATTATGCAATGATTATCACTACCTAACTTTCCGGCAGACTATTCGCCAACCGGGACAGTTGTCCCTCTCCAAGAACTTCATATCATCACAATTACAGTTTTACATGCTATATATATATAGAGAGAGATAAGAATATCTCAATGGTTTTCTGGAACAACATTGCTTACTTCAGAAATTCACAGGCACCGACCTTACCGGTTTTATACCACCAATTCCATTTCTTTCCGCCATGATCAGAAAGATTTCATTTCTTTACATCAATTAGTACACTGTGATTCGTTACCCAGAAACAATTAGACCAAATTATTACACTTCACACATGCGCTTATGTCAGGTTAGTAAAACCTTACCTAACACCGAGTTTGTCAAGACATTTGTCTTGATTTTTCCGCGCAACAGCCCCATCCACGGTCTTGATACCATAAATATACAACCATTGTCCATATGTACAACTTGAGACCATCTTTATTTTTACTTCTTTCAATAATTCACCTGAGGTATTCCTATAGAATCATACCTGTTGTACACAGCTGATCACGCCTTCACAAGTATGAGAGAACAAACCATTTATGTATCTATTTATTTATGGTGGGCAACAGGTCGACGGGTTACAAGCTGGCAGCTCGATTAGCCTACAGCCCCTACACCATTGTCTCTGACAATAGGAGGGCACTTTATGGTGCTCAACGGTTCGTTACCGCCGGCCTCAAGCCAGGCAACCCCCAGTAAAATGGGTGCTAACCCGCCAACTCACACCTGAAGCTGGCCGTGGTCGCACGTGCTCACAGATATGGCCTTATGCGAGCCTTAAGCAGATCCCAGTGGGCATCTGCAGTCACACTCCCCAGATAGACTTGCTCCCCACTGCTTTGTGAGTCAGGCTACTGAGCCAAAGGATCCGGATGGAGTCCCTCAAGCAAACTCCCAAATCCCCCACTGCCTTGTTGGTCTGACTGTTGAGTCAAACGCTGGTAGTATGGCACCTCTAACAAAACGCCTTTCTCGGAATAGCCAGAGAGTATCATTTGCCCCCTAGTCAAGGTCGATAATACTCGGTGGTGCATCCGACCCTTTTGATAGCTACTCCCATAAGGTTGGTCAATGGTTAGAGGTCAGACAAACTGTGCTTCCTGTTCCTGCAGGTTAGTGTTTGAAACGGGATGGCGCCGGTTTCTGTAAAACCGCATCAGTTTCACATCCTCAGCCTTGGGGACGGGCTTCTGAGCCAAAGGCTTTGGTTTAAGACCCTATTCGTCCTCCAGTTTAGGTCCGGGTGCCCTAGCATTATCTCAGCTCACATACAAGCATGAAGATTTCAACAAACTCTAACTACATTCTGCATCGGCCGCCGAGTGGATTATCAAGGGTCGTTTTATTTGCTGCATACAGCAGAGCGGATAAGCGAAAAGCTACTACTGTAGGCGCCTCCCTTCTTTTCTACCTGGTTTCCTTATTCGAATCCCGATCCCCAATACTACACTTCCTTCTATAATTCCCAGCTTAATTGACAGCAGACACAATGCAACTAAAGTACAACCATCTGCAGCCACCTTCGCCCGTCTTGTCCTCTCGTTATTATTAGCACGCATCCGGAGA
>CALYDF020004241.1:0-19964 GCA_944474145.2 Dicrocoelium dendriticum
CAATATGTCCTCTGGCCCTATGGAAATAGAACGACATTGGACGGGCGCTATAGGGCGGATAACTTCCCTGCCGTACGGTAATGCAAACTCCGCTCTCTGGCCTTCAATTTCGCTTAACTCTGCAGGCTGCCAAATCGGTTCGTGGGGCAGTTAAACGTGACCTGTCTCGTCCTCACTAAGTTGCGGATCTGATAGCTTTCTATCGTACCTTCATTTGTATTTACCTTGCCGTACCTCGACCTCTAGTCGCTGATCAGAAAGGGTGGGTCTAGCCACGTCCTAAGCCTTCGGCCTAACATCAGTTCGCTTGGACTGTTGCCCGATATCTACTTCAGATGGAGCGGCAAGTGAATACAAACTTGCCTAAGTGAATTCGGATTGGAGTGGGTGGTTGTTTCTGCAATCTCTTTCTTATTGTGTGGACTGCTCTTTCCGCTAGTCCAATTGAATTTAGATGATAATGGGATGTCTTCACGTGTCTGATGCCGTTATTTTGAAGGAACACTTGAAAATGTTGACCAGTGAATGCAGAGTAGATGTCCGTCACTAGCGTTTGTGATATACCGAAGATGGTG
Organism: Dicrocoelium dendriticum; assembly: GCA_944474145.2. Taxonomy (NCBI): domain Eukaryota; kingdom Metazoa; phylum Platyhelminthes; class Trematoda; order Plagiorchiida; family Dicrocoeliidae; genus Dicrocoelium; species Dicrocoelium dendriticum. The sequence goes on from CALYDF020004241.1 coordinate 576, forward strand.
AAACATGGTCGCATACAGAAAACGCTTGTCTCCAAAGTGGCGTGTGTTAGTCAAGATACCTCATTTGCAGTAGTTGTCATCGGGCATGAGAGTAAACATCTTCCCACCAAGCGGACCTAAGTAGTCTGCATGTAAACGCTCCCATAGCCTGTCGGATCATTTCCATAGACTTAGTGGCACCGACGGGGCGTTCCTTTGTGTACTATGATAGGCTTCACAGTGTCTGATCAATCTTTCTATATCGCTGGCGATACCGGTCCGCCACACACAAGACCGCGTGAGCCCTTTCATTCTGGTGATACCTGGTGAGCTTCGTTCAGTTATTCTAGAACACACTGTGCTAACCAAGGAGGTATCATAGCTCTGGACCCGATAGGAGGAAGCCACCCTCGAGGTTTGCCTTTTTACATCGGGTGAAGTAATGTAACACTTTCGGCTAGGGCGCATTGAAAATTTCACGTTTATCCTTACCATCAAGCTCTCCGTTTTCCCAATGCAACTAACTGGTCGTTCACTTTAAAAAACATCTAGTAATTGCTTTGAATAAATAGAACATTTATCTCTTTTCTGCGATCCCGACGTGCAACCTGATTCTACAACGTAGTCGGGCTGTGTTTCGATGAAAATTACTGCTCGAAGGGAGTGCGTTTATCAAGATAGAAGTAGTTCGGAGTTCGAGGTATCAAGCACAGCGTTGACTATGCGATGACGTGTGAATCCACCGTTTGTCCCGATGTTTCCAGGACGTTAACATTGTTAACAGACCATTGCTCGCTTCAGTGATCCACCGAACTTCACAAAACAGCACCAACGCATACCGGCGTGCATTAACCCACAACTGCCTGGTTTACCAATGTGACGCTACTCATAGTTCATTGGTGAAACAGAAGCAATCCGGAGCGTGCACGTGTGACCTTCCACACACCGTGTGACACAATGGATTCCACTTGTACCCCATGTGACTGTCCGTGTCACCGGCACGGTGACGGCCACGAAGGATTTTCTCCTCGTGCTCTTCCGCCCATCCACTCACCCACTCCACCTGCTACAGCCATGATGGCACGAGTGATTTGTCTGGCGCGTCATGTGCGGAAAGCGTGTGATGCCACCGGGTGACATTTCAAGCATACTCCATCCCACTGGTTGTCAACATTTTGGAAATTGTTACCCACAAAACGGACTCAATATAAACAATTAGCTCCCAAACAACTTCAGATTAAGAAGCTACTTATCTCTTAACAACTGCATTTTTGATTTAAACTTCGGGAACCTAATACTATTAGTACTTGCATACGATCAGTTAACTAAAGCCTATTTTAAACCACTTTTTATGGAAGGAAATGGTGATGCACATTAATGACACGGTTGAGGTTGCTTGGTTCCAACGATTGCTGATATCTTTAGTGCGGTCTCGCCTAATGCACAATCGTAAGTCGCGCTCCAAGTTCATTCGGATCCTTGCTTTGGTGTGTGTGTGTGTGTGTGTGATACCTGAGAAAACATGAACAGATGTCTGGGGCTTCTCATTTGTTTCAACCATCCCTTCCAAGTTCGTCCTGGATGACAGCTTCCCATCACCAATCTGTATTGGTACGTCCTTAACACGAATCGCGTCTGTTGTCCCTCCTATCTTGGAAGCATTCGCTCCCTTACTCACCTGATTGGCTGAAATTAGTGTTCTATTAACGCCGTAGGTAAACCCGACAAAAAACTGTCTGAGTCAAAAAGGCATCAATAGGCGAACCAGCAGATTGAGGTGCCATCCAGCTACGCTGCTTAGCAGGCCTGCATACGTATTTTAGTTGATAAATTTTATCGCCGACGCTTGTCGGATTCACTGACTGGTCAGCAATGCTTAGTCACTGACGGTTAATCAGTAGTGCTTAGGTAGTTGGTTAAACGTTTTGCTACATGTGCTTTTGTTATTATATTTGTTTGGCGGTAGCTTGATGAGTTACTCCTCGTACTTATATTTGCCCCAGCAAAGTGCAATTTTATCCCTTTGGGGGTAATTACTCCCTGGTTGAGAACCACTATTCCAGACTAACCAGTTCTCATTGCTATAATCCCAGTGGTCCAAGTCACGCCTGAATCGACAAACCCTGAGAAGCATTCACATTCTGAACAGTTGACAACATCCACCAAACCTTAGCCCCTCTTCTAACACTACACCTTAAATTAAATTTTTTCATTTATTTACTAGTTCATTTTTTGACCTGAGATGGAGACTGAGAATGAATTATTTTCCCACATGCTCTCTATTCGATTGCTTGCAAACATGATGTGTTATGTGTTCAGGTCAATTGGTTGCAAGCGCAAAGGTTTTCCAGGCTTGATTAACCGAATGAGGTCCGAATGCGCACACAGACGAATGGTTTCTGCATGAAATAAACTTGCAAGGCTTCTTCTCGTGTGTGCTCTTCCCACACAGTTTACGATTTTGATAAACTTGTGTCTGCAGTATCCATGGAGTAGAACCAGCAGTGAGCTGGTCTGTTGAAAGCGAGATGCGGAAACAAATGTGTCCTCTTCCTGTTTTGAACTCAGGTGCTCCATTTACAGGCATATGGTGTAGTAGTTCTTCAATGTGTGTTGTTTTCACGGCACAAGTAGATGGCACCCAGTGAAAACAATTATTTTGCTCCGGACTTGTAACTGTACAATGATGCTAAGTGGCGAAATATAGGCGACTTATTGCGTCATCCAAGCGCCTATGGAATACGATCACGATCATTGCGAAAGCTGGCTATTCGGGGGATGCGTTCCAACGATGTCATCCATAATTAAAACGGAAATTTCTGTGGCAAGTTCAATAACCCCGCTATTCCTACAGTTACGGGCAGTGACATCCCGGTTGATGTTACTGCTGAACTCCAGGCAAACGCAGCACACATGCGTTGGATTGTGTAGGAGCAAGTTATCCATTATCAGGGTGCCTGCCAATGAACAACGTGGTCCACCAAATACTCTCAAGCATTCCTTGTATCACTTAGCGCGCAATCGGAGTCAATCGGAGTAAAACAGGCCTTCCTCAGAGATAGCATGGTGCTCATACTTCCGGTTCCATGTGATATAGTTAGCCCCGGTAGGAAATATGGGCCGCGAAGGAACCGTGTTCTGCCCTCAAATGTACTAAACAGTGAGTACGGTTACCTTTAGATAAACCCTAATTTCGTGTCTGTATTGTAATTTGTGGCCACCAGATGTGAACACAGGGCTGCTTATTATCCAACCTCATACTACGTTCACCACCACACCATAGGCGTCCACTGCAATTGCAATCAATCGATAATCCCTTCACTAGGCCACCCTTCTGCGTGAAACACGTACGCCATGCTTCCACGTCAGACTGTCTACACAAGGGGTGTCCATAAGTTTTGCAATGTGGGCCACATTTTGTGAGGTAAAAATATGTCCGGCCATATTCAGTCTGACATTAGGATAATAATAAGAATTACCTATGCACGAAAAAGTCCAAACCGTGATTTAATATTTCATGATGCGATCGCGGGCCAGTTGAAAACTTAACGTGGACCGCATTTGGCCCGTGGCCGAAATTTGGACATCCCTGGTCTACACACTTCAAAAGTCAGTCAGCAGAACCCGTGCACATGTGCATGTATGTCGATACTTGCCTCACCTGTTTCCAGATCTTAAGCAGGATTAGTAACAAAGGTAAAAACACAGTTCAAATAATATGCATCGAGCCACAAAGGAAGGAGACTAGCAAGTTTTGAGCATGTGACACTTTCTGTCCGGACTGGATGCATCTGACATGTGCACACAAATGCGCCCCTGTCCACAAGGGAAGTTAGTGCACTTATGTAAAGACAGTCTAGTAAACAAGTTCGTTTTCAGTGATTCATGGTCAGTTTAACTACAGCACATTTGCAGTTAAAAGGAAGAAGGGTGGATTCAGTACTTAGAAAAAGAAAGTGTTACATAACCATAATAGGCATGGTTTGTTCTTGCGGAGGCTGCACGGATGACAGCTAATCACGGTAAAGTCGAAACCTTGACGAACCGTTTATGCAGACACAAAAGGGGTTGTTGAAACGAATCGTGATCACCTTCGCAATACAAGACTTAGCATCTGATAATTTTGGAATGGACACTCCTCAGAAGCAAGATAGGGAGAACGACTTTAGATATAACGATGGGATAATTCTTTTGACTAAGCTTGCGACTATTGCAGAGGTGTACCTCTGGTTCAAGCCTCGGTTTGTCCACGCTTAGTAATGATCGTGGACGCGTTGAGACAAATGTCTCCTGTTGCCACCTATGTAGCTTGTTCCACAGAAGCTGATAACTTGGTGCACATGGAATGGGACATCCACAGACAATTAATTCTTCAGATGGAGGTTCAACATAGGCGTAGATGTGAAGATAACAAGCAACTGTGCGACACCATAGGTGTTAGTGGCGATCACGCTTAATCGATCAGAATTGTTGTCTCTCTTATATGGAAGCGATACATGGATGATTTGCTACCCTGCCGTGGGTGCTCAGTCGACCACACAGTCAGTACACATATGCCTGTTAAGGTACTCCTCAGGATAGCCGTTATTACAGCGTGGTCTTCTTCACTCGTGTCCTTGGAGCATAATTTCATCGCTCTTCACTCAGGACACCGGAACGATTTTGTCGGATTGAGACAAAGTAATCAAAGTGTGTAGGTTAACCCGTCCATGTCGCCTTCCTGTGGATTCTGCACTGTCGCGAGTCATCTGGTCGAATTAGTATCACAACATACACGAAAGCCAAACCTCCAATTCACTCAGTTTGCATGTAAAACTGCATGTTCCTGTGGACCCAACTGAATTGCCGTTATAATGCAACCTGGTCTACAAAACCGTCAGCTATACGCATCTCGTCACCGACATAGTGTTTACAGATTGGCAGTTGATAATTCATTTCACGAAACAGGAGTTTCTCTAGCTTGGCCATGAAATCCTCATTAGTTACGCAGCTGACCATGCTTCTGCTCCTATTGTCTGTTGCGGTTCATAAACTTGACAACTTAGTTATAGCCACAGCAAGGTTTGGGGTTCAATGCTCCACTTCTGAACAAAGCGACCGGGATGTGAATAAGGGTAGCACCATGAACCTAGGTACACGACCAACGCCAACCCATAACCGGGTATCCAATGATGTCCTAGGCAAGTTTGTGAATCCTACGCTAGCTCAAGAGATTTCACATAAGAACAGCTGTGTAATGCATGCATTGGTAGCACACCGTGGCATACGCATCGAAGTTGAATTTGCGGTTTTATGAGCGTCCGTTACCACTGCAAACGAGCTCGGATCAATTTCTATACCTACTTCTGACGCCATCATGCAAACGCCAAACCAGCCCCCCAAACGCGGATTCTTTCGTCAGATAGAGAAATCCACCTCTATCACACTAGCTATTTCCAAATGAACCATTCCACTGCTAACAATCGCATGCTCCACGATACTAAGCTTAACGCTTGTTAGATGAAATAAAAGCTGTTAGATGACTAGAAATAGCTGGAGTCCATATGCTGACTAATTGCCGTCCACGCTAAATGACTAATATGGTGTGTATTTTACGGCACCCAAACGCAGACCATTAAGGCGAAACACAGCTTCTTCGGATAACACTAGGCTCAGTAAACAACCACAGCACCATCACCCGAAAATATCAATGTTTTCTAACTCAACACATTTGTAGTAAGTGGTCTAGCGAACTACTGTCAGACTAAGTAGGACGTTTTCAGTGGAGATCTGCTGACATATAAGACGCCCACTCGCACTTCAACCCGGGTACGCTCGAAGCACGCCTGCCTGAAACTCGCATACATTGCAACATGACACATCTACAAACGGGGAACCACGCACACACCGTTGGCAAAACCAACCACCCCGACGCCACAAGAAGTCAACGTTGAGGTAAATAAATAAATAACAAATAAATTAATCTGGCCAAATGCTATGTACATATCAATCAACAGGAGTAGTTACGCGACCGTGGGACAGTCCTGATAACAGGCTTTGCCAACTCCACCGGCACGTTGGAGACAGTTTTTCTCGCCGTACACGAGTCCTCCGAGACTGCCTTTCCATAGGTTGTGAAGGTTCGATGACCGAGGATGACCAAATCAGCGTTTAGTTCGCGAACAGCATTTGTCAACGTGAGGTGTGGTTTCGCGTGCACATACAGGAATGCGTGCGCGTTCACCCCATAATTCTTGGCCAGTTGCATCGCCTCGCGGCATTTCGACTTGCCTTTTCTGATCGTGGACTGACCAATTGTGAGCATGGTGCCTAACAGGACTGGAAATCTGGTAGCTGAAGGCACCGGCGTGGGTCGTACATTGTACACAATGAGGAGTACATCACCGGGTCTCACCAATTCGTCCAAATACCATTGGACGACATCCAGATTGTTGTCACCTTCGTCCAACGGAAGGATAACTCTTCGGTCGGCTGCGAGGGTTAGTTTGAGTACAGTGGGTGGAAGCATGTCGCGTGTCAATCCGCTTGTGTTCCTCTGAGTAGAAATATCTTGTCAAGCTAGATGGTGACGAACTGGCATATTTATATGTTTACGGAGTGCCAATTAGTGACTTTCCATTGGTGTTTCAATGACCTTCACATCAGTCGTGAGTGTAGGCGTCGATTGGAATGCCAAGGATGATACGCGGTGGATGAGTGCTCGTCAAGCCAAAGACGTTTCATCCCAGTTCACCGCGCGCATCGACGTGTTAATGGCTTTTGTTTAGCCACTGTTTGAGTGACATTTGAACTTGTAAGGTAGCACAGTTTTAACGCGTGAATGAGGGCGATTTGTTCTTGATTGGCATCGAACTCAGTCTATTTCAACTCAATTAGTCTTTTCGTAGACCACAATGTGGAGGTAGAGAAACGGTTTACTTTGAGGTTTACTTTGAAAATAGCTTCAGTGTAATTTTCATTCTTTTTGGGATCAGATGCCCACTTCCCCGTTAGCTGAAATCTAAATTGACACCACATATGCACATGACTTGTGACGTACTAGAGAGATCAGTAGGATCATCCAAGTCTAGATGATACCAAAACGGGCAGTCTTCTTCTATATCAAGATAACTATGTATCACCGAGTTCTCCTGGTCTCCGAACAGCTGAAGTTGCAACAATGCTAATTATTCTAGACAAATGAGCGGTCTCGGTAAGCAAGTCATCTGCTGTTCCCCTCAAAACTCCTTGATGATGTTTCCTTCAGTAAACAGCTTTTCTCGTTCCTCCATAGTATGCGATATTTATTGACACGTACGAGCGACAGATACAGCCAGCGTGCTTCCCCAACACTTCATCCATACTTTCCGGAGTGAATCATCATTTCATCCGCTTTTGACACAGCTTCCATTGTCACTAGGTTTAAACCACGTATCGTTTACCGCAGCCAATATGATGAGAACGCTGATGTCATTGCGCGTGCACAGCTCACCTGGCGTGGACGAAATCAAACCGAAGACATTGAAGACAGCTGCCAAAAATCTTCCCATTAGCTCGGTTCTTTCAACCTTGTCTCTACGAAATGCAGGTTCCCACAATGTAGAAAAATGGACTAGTCAATCCTATTCACAAAAGTGGTAATCGCGCGGCACCCTCGAACTACCGTCCAATCACTCTGCTCCCATATTTTATCCAAAGTAATGGAACGTATACTTGCAGAGGCGCTCATGGGATATCTTGAGAGCAACAACATGCTAGTGTCCCAGCAACATGGATTCGGCGAAAATCAATCCTGCACTACAAACTTACTACCAGCCCGAGCAAGCTGGACAGAGACAGCCGATACTAGAGTGGGAGTCGACGTTGTCTACCTGGACTTCTAGAAAGCGTTCGATGGTTTGGACCACGGCATTCTGCTTCACACGCTTCGAAGCTATGGAAGTGGTGACCCTATGCTCGGTTAGATCGACAACATCCTCACTCAATTTCAGCTGAATGTGAGAGCCCGCAGCTCCATTTCCGACCCACTTGACGTTCAGTGGGGCGTATCCCAAGGATCGGTACTGGGGTCAAGTTTATTCCGAGTATTCATTAACGATCTTGCCAGTTTAATGCAGTCAACGTTTTTACTATTTACAGACCATGTGAAAATTTGGGATGACATCAGCACAGCGGATGATCACATTGCATTACAGAACGATCTCAACGGGGCTTGTGCGTGGTCATCCGAAAACCTGCTCCAATTAAACTTGGCGAAGTACAAAGTCGTGAGCAAACGCCATCAGATTACCAATGAATATCGACTTGGGGACCAGCAGTTGCAACGTGCTTCCCAAAAATCGACCTCGAAGTGATCGTACTGGACGACGTTGGCTGCTCGAAACAAACTGAAAGCATCAAAAAGAGCCAGTCAGCATCCTGGACTCTTACGGAAGGCCTTCGGAAAATTTGAACCATCAATCTTTCCGCAAATGCTGTACGCCTACGTGAGACCCCATGTTGAATATGCGATCCAAACCTGGCGTCCCTGGCGCAAACGTGACATCAATGCACTTTAAGCTCCACAACGTAGAGCGACCAAACTCTTTGGAGGATTGTTTCATCTCTCTTATCAGCGCAAACTGCAGTTACTTTAGAATGTACAGTGCTGAATATCTATGTCAGCGAGGAGACCTAATCAGGGTTTACTTAGTACTGACAATCCCAACCCACCCATCTCGCAGTCTGTTGCACCCGAGCCAAAATACAAACCTGAGAGACCATCAGCTCAAACTGGCTACGCACTACAGTCGGCTTGATTATCGACGAAACTCATTCTCCCTCAATGTGTCTTGTGCCTGAATGTCCTTCCGACTCACGTTATCCTTGCCGCTATATTAACGATTTTCAAAAAGGTCTTGATAACACGCTTTCCAGCTTGCATCATTCGATATAGTTCGTTCCATTCAGAGGACGAAATAACGCAAACCTAACCATGTGCTTCACGGCCCTCTCCGAAACGTGACGGTGAGGATACATGCAGTAGTGTCTATGCGATTCGTGTGGATGTATCTAAACTGGATAACATACCATATTTGTCAAAATGAAGCGACCCACGAATGAGCGTTGTCGTTTCCATTTTCCTTTCTCACACATTTAATGAACTATAAGAGCTCTCCATACTGTTTTGTGTGTGCACATCCCATTCCCACTTCAAACGATCGTTATGCAGTAGTGCATTTAAATCGGTGGACGCTTACAATAACGATTTACTTATTCGATGATCCTTTCAATTTCTATTTTCACACTAACCATCCTACGGGGATTTGTCAAGCACATGCTTTTTTACCCATGATAAATCTTTGTTCCTCGTTCATTAAACCTGGGCTTGACTGTTTTGAGAGCTTCTGTGTCAAAATCTCAATAAGCTTAGCCTGCTGCTACAAAAGTGTCTGCAATTGTTCGAAGCCGGCTGCCATTTTTGGGTTCGACTGAAACTCGCGTCGTCACTTTTGTAGCGCTACCTTCCTCTTCTCTCTGCCAGGCCAACACAGCTGGGGTAAAAACAGTACAAGGAACCTGCCAGACTGAAGTATATTAGGCACCGATCATGGTTCATTTTATAGGTCACAATCTATCATCTCTTGACTGTCTGTGTTCACCAGCTTCCAGCGTGACTCAGCCCTACCACCACCGGTTGGCTAGAAACCCGTGTGCATATATATATATATATATATATATATATATATATATATTGCATTCTTGATGCCTCTTCACCGCAGTTGGGCTAAACCAACTTACACTTAAACTAGGTCTTTTTCAGCTGGATAAATTTCATTCCGCTTTATTTGGTTTGTTCTGCCTCCCTGAATAATGTTCTATTAACTGGCCACGTTGCTTACACTAATTGCGCTTATCTTCGGTAATTTTGTTGCGTTTGTAGCATTTTAAGTAACTTGTGGACATTTCTTACTTATCACGGATTTGTTGCTAACCAAATTACTTCATATGGTAATTTAGCGAAGAGTTATGCCACCGTATCTGTTTGCCTTATGGGATTTATTTTATTTCAGCTTGTCGTTGAAAGTGAATGGCTGTTGTTTGATATCCCTGGTATGATTGCCCTTGATGTGTATGTTGACAAGGTGCCTACCTGTCTATTACCCACTACATCGTTCATACCGGCTCCAGGAGACAGTTGGTCGTAGCTGGAGGGGACGGGGTGCACGGTTCTTGTGGTCGTGCTAGGCTCGAAGAGCGGTTCCATGCACTCAGTGTGGAGCGGACTACGGTCCAGCCACCGCCTTGTGTGCGGAGCAGGGCGATTACTGGCCGGCGAGAAATCTAACAATTCCGACCGATTAAATTGCCTTTCAAAGTGCTCAGCCCAACGTTCCAGGCGTTTTGATAAATTGTGGATAGGCTGTCCACTGTCGTCACGTATAGTTTCACTTACACCAGCTCTCCTGCTGCCCGTTTCCCGTATAAGACGGAATAACTCACGATGATTACCAAGGACAGCGGCCATTTCCATCTCTGTTGCACAACGAGACCACCAGGATTCGCGGTTTCTCTTCAGGCTAGCACGGAGCTATTCTCGGAGCTCTTTGCGAGTTTCATTGTGTTCGCTTCCAGCCGGAATATGCCGGCGAGCATCTATAAGTTCCAAAGACTCTGAAGAGACCCAATGTTCATGTTGGCGATTAGACATACCACATGAGGATTTGGCTGCTGCTAGTAAGGCCTGTTGCATATGAGACCAGTGAGCTTCAATTGCATCCAGTGAGCGTTTATCCAACTCGGATGACAGCGTAATTTGATAGGCGTTCAGAACAGCTGGATTCACCAGTCTGTCGGTGTCAATGCGCTCACAACATCGTCGCGGGCGTCCGCCAAAGCGCATCCGCAGGTCAGCACATACAAGTGCATGATCGGTGTCAACACCTGTGCTCCAAATCGAGCGACAGTTCTGGACGCAGCCTCTCCAGCGGCAACTAAGAGCAATGTGATCGATTTGCGTCCATAGCTGGTTCGAGGCTGGTGGGCGCCAAGTCACCCTCCGGCGGGTGCTGCGTCGGAAATTAGTGCTCGCAAGAAATAAGCGAGCATCCTCACACAAATGAAGTAACCGCTCACCGTTATCATTACGGGAGCCTATACCATGTTGGCCGCCCAGATGCAGCTCATCTGCGGATAATTTTCCAACTTGAGCGCTCAGATCCCCAGCTAGCACTACAGTGTCCGAGCTTCTTCTGTGGCGAAGGAGTTCGTTCAGTTGGCGATAGAAGTCGTCTTTTACCGAGTCATCGCTACAGTTTGTCGGTGCATAGGCAACGATAACGAATAGACACCTGTTAGTCCCGCGCGACTTCGAAGTTTTGAACGAGCCAGCCAATCGGACCGCACACATCCGGCTACTGATTGGAATCCAATCAACCAGAGCAGTTTCAGCCCTGGGACTCAGGGCAATACCAACACCGGCTTGGCCGGTGCTCGAAGCTGCATCGTCACCGGATAGGCGCAATGAGAAAGTGCTGCTAGTGTCACCTGAAGGGGATCGCAGAGTGAGTACAGTGTTCGAGTCTTGCAGGCCGGTCTCCGATAAGCAGCAGATATCGATCGAGAGGGTCTCCAATGTTCGGGCAAGTGCTGCCTGTTGACCAATCTGAAGCAATGTGCGAACATTGAGGCATGCCCGTCTGAAAGAGGCTCGAGGGCTCCAAATGGCAGCCGATGAACTGGAATGGGCCGCTTGCTTGGACATGGGCCTGTTGACAGTGCAGGAATGACGCTCCGTGTTCATCTGTGAGTTGAAACTAAAAGACAAGCGACTATTGAAGCAAGGTAGGGGAGGGCCGAGAATTGGGGGGTGGAAAACAGGGGGGATAAAAGCAAATCTGGAACGGGACGATACGGGTGAAAAAGCGCAGGAAGGGGAATAAGAAGATGGGAAGGCCTGAGCAGTAGAACCCAAACCCCTATCCATCCTGCTCGATGCAGCAGATAGGGCACCGTTGATTATCCTCTGCGGTGGCCAGAGCATCAGAAATTTGTTTGGGGAAGGATTCATTGTATTGCGTGGGCAGGATACTGTCAGGTTGCCCAGGCCTAGACAGGAGAACGATTAGGGTTCTCAACAAAAAGCCTTTGGTTCAAAAACCTGTCCGCAAGTCTGCGGGTTTGGCACTGGACTACAAGGAGTCCGTTTTAAGGAATAAGGAGCCACCCTCATTCCAACCCCCAACCTGGAGGACCAGGAGGCTGAGTTTGTCTGGCCTCTAACCATTGACCAAGCTGGTATAAGTGGCTCTGAAGGTGCAAAAGCACCACCCAGTATAGCTCAATGGATCACTGAGGCACACAAGCCCTCGCACCACGGTAAGGTCCAGCCTCATTGCGATGCTCACGGCGGGAGTGCAAAACACAGATTTACGAAAACAGATGTACAGTTTGGTGCGCACCACTTTGTGATCAGAGCCACACTCAGCTTCACGCAGTACACGTGTCATGCGCACTTCACGCATATCACGCTGACGTACGATGACATAGTCGAGCAGGTGAGCGTGACCACTCCGTGTGTGCGTCCAAGTTGCTATATCACTCGCACTCAGTGCAAACCGAATGTTCGTGTTCGTCAGGCCGTGAGTGGCACACAGTGAGAGCAGCCTGTCACCGTTCGCATTCGTTGAACCAATGCCATGCGGACCGATAACATCTGTCCACGCTGATGCATCACGCCCAACTCGCGCGTTGAAATCACCCAGCAGAAATAGTCGCTCGCCCCTAGGCATAGACCGTATCACGGAGGATAGCTGAGTGTAGGATTCATCAAGCGTGTCATCAGGATAACACATGGTCAGACCGTACGTGCTTATAAAAGTAGCAAACTTACCTCCTCCGAGTCGTAGGCGAACAGTCATCAGTCGCGCGCTGATGCCTGTTGGTTCACCCACCAGCTGGCCATGGAGGCGATCGGATATTGCAAATCCGACCTCATGTTCACGTGGTGCTGAGGTGGCGTTGCCCACCTAGTGGAACGGGTAGCCAGCATCTACTTTATGCAACTTACCTTGCTCAGCGAACCGAGTTTCACTGATCGCCGCAATATCGATGTTGTAGCGGGCCAATTCCATCGGGACGAGTGCAGTGCGTCGCTCGGGGAGGTCACTCTTGTTCCGGTCCAGTAGGGTGCACCCGATGCTGAGTGCATTGCGTGCAGGCATACAATTGCATTGGTGGGCAATCGCACACGAGGTGACGGTTGTGCTTCCGAGGTTTGCTTGAGGGACTCCACCCGGAGCCTTTGGCTCAATAGCCTGACCTACAAGCCGGTGGAAAGCAGACCCAGCTCTGGTATGTGATTACAGAGACAGACTGGGATCTGCTTGAGGTCCATCACACGCGGCCTTTGAGGTGCTGGGAAGATATATATATATATATATATATATATATATATATATATATGTATGGCGGGAGAGCCTATGGTGCGCTGAGGCTGGTGGTGGCTAGATCCTGACAGATGGTCTACCCACTGCTGCTACTGCTGCGCCATAGTCTCATGTCCTGGGCGCCTCCACGTGGCGACCGCTGGGTGGGAGTTGGGTTTCGCCCTTCTCCCTGCTAAGATCCAGGACACCAATCCGCATGAGTCGGCTAACTGACCATGTGCTAGACTCGCTGCCTTTCGGGTGTTCATTTAATCGAAGGCTTTGGCTGAGGACCCGAGTCGTTCTCCTGTCAGGATTGGGCGCCCTGGCAGTATCCTAGTCCATCCTCTCCGGAGGTTAGGAAGTGGTCGATGGCCCACTTCCCGTAAAACCTAGCCATGGGAGACAACAGGTTTACGGGTTATATTCTCAAAGCTCGATTGGCGTAGAGCACGAGGGCCACGCATTGTCTCTGACGGTGGGAGGACACCTCCGGGTGTTCAATGGTTTGCTACTGCCCGCCTCAAGCCAGGCAGCCCCTGGTCAAATTGGTGCAAACCCGCCAAAAACCCACCTGCGTCTGGCCGTGGTCGCAGGTGCGTATCCAATTACGGTCGCAAAACATATGATAATTGTTCCAGAACCTCAAAGGCTGCGTGTGACGGCCATCAAGCAGATCCCAATCTGTCTCTGCAATCACATTCCCGAGCTGGATCTGCTCTCCACTGCCTTGTGGGTCAGGCTATTGAGCCAAAGGCTCCGGGCGGAGTCCCTCAAGCAAACCTCCAAACCACCCACTGCCTTGTGGGTCAGGCTATTGAGCCAAAGGCTCCGGGTGGAGTCTCTCAAGCAAACCTCCGAAGCACAACGACCACCTCGCGTGCGATTGCCCACCAATGCAATCGTATGCCTGCGCGCAAAGCACTCAGCATCGGGTGCTGGAACGTGCGCACACTACTGGACCGGAACTCCAGCGAGCGCCCGGAGCGACGCACTGCACTGGTCGCGATGGAGCTGGCGCGCTACCACATCGATATTGCGGCGCTCAGTGAAACTCGGCTCGCTGAGCAAGGTAAGTTACATGAAGCAGGTGCTGGCTACACATTCTATTGGGTGGGGAACGCCGCCTCAGCACCACGTGAACATGGGGTCGGATTTGCAATATCCGATCGCCTGAATGGCCAGCTGGTGGGTGAACCAACGGGCATCAGCGCGCGACTGATGACTGTTCGCCTACGACTCGGAAGAGGTAAGTTTGCTACTTTTATAAGCACGTACGGTCCGACCATGAGTTATCCTGATGACACGCGTGATCAGTTCTACACTGAGCTATCCTCCGTGATACGGTCTGTGCCGAGGAGCGACCGACTATTTCTGCTGGGTGATTTCAACGCGCGCGTTGGGCGTGATGCATCAGCGTGGACAGATGTTATCGGTGCGCATGGCATTGGTTCAGCGAATGCGAACGGTGACAGGCTGCTCTCACTGTGTGCCACTCACGGCCTGACGATCACGAACACTCGGTTTGCACTGAGTGCGAGTGATATAGCAACTTGGACGCACCCACGGAGTGGTCACGCTCACCTGTTCGACTATGTCATCGTACGTCAGCGTGATATGCGTGAAGTGCGCATGACACGTGTACTGCGTGGAGCTGAGTGTGGCACTGATCACAAATTGGTTCGGACCAAACTGTACATATATTTTCGTAAATCTATGTATTGCACTCCCGCCGTGAATCGGCGTAAATTTAACATTCTCTCCCTCGGTACTGTGGCGAAACGTACTGAGCTGGAGAAGGCGATGGCTGCACGCCTGTGTGATGTGGACTGCATAGCCACAGTGGGCGACCTGTGGCACCACATTCGCGATCAGGTGACAGCTGCTGCCGAGGAGACCATTGGGCGCGCAAACTGTAAACGGCCTGATTGGTTTGATGACAACAATGCGACGATTGGCGCATTGGTGTCGGAGAAGAATGCAGCATTTGCTGCACATGCTGCAGACCCCAGTGACTTGGGGAAGAGTAGTCAGTTTCGCAAACTTCGACGGCGACTGACCCGAGAGCTCCGTCGCATTAAAAATGCATGGTGGACGGAGAAGGCGAAGCAGATGGAATGCTACGCCGAACGCCGCCAACACAAGGAATTCTTTGACTCCTTGAAGGCGGTGTATGGACCGAGATTGGAGCCGCTGAGGACACTGATCGATGGTAGTTCAGGCGCTACCTGCACCCAGACTGCAGACATAATGCAGATCTGGCGGAAACACTTTGACTGTCTCTTGAACAACCGTTCAGAGATCGACTGGCCTACTTTGAACGGCCTGAAGCAGCACGATGTGAAGGCGGATCTGGCGGATACGCCGACACGGGATGAGACGCAGAGAGCACTTGCTCAGCTGCGAAACGGCAAGTGTGCCGGAGCCGACGGGATCCCGCCTGAAGTATTGAAACACGGTGGACCCGCGTTGTTGACTGCGCTGCACCACTTGGTGCAACGCGTGTGGATTGAGGAGGAGGTGCCTCCTGAGCTGAAGGATGCCCTTGTGCTACCACTGTACAAGGGCAAAGGGAGCAAGCAATGTTGCACGAATTATCGTGGCATCAACTTGCTGAGTTGTGTGGGCAAGGTGATTGCCCGAATCCTGCTCAATCGCCTCGTGAGTCAGATTGTGGAACCTAACGTGGCGGAAGAGCAATGTGGATTCCGTTCGGGTCGCAGCACTATAGATATGGTGTTTGCGGCTCGTCAGTTGCAAGAGAAGTGCAGAGAACGACACCAGCCATTGTACTCGCTTTTTGTTGATTTCACCAAGGCATTTGATACGGTGAACCGCGAGGCATTGTGGCTGGTGTTGGGTAAGTTTGGTTGCCCGCGTAAGTTTGTAAGTTTAATTGGATGTCTGCACAGTGGTATGCGAGCGAGGGTGCAGCTGAGTGGAGAGACCTCGGATGACTTTGCAGTTGTCTCTGGTGTGAAGCAAGGCTGTGTCTTAGCTCCTGCCCTGTTTAATATCTATCTTCATGCAATGTTGTCTTGTGCTTTTGATGCGGCTTGTGCTTACGGTGTTCGTGTGGAGCACCGTATTGATGGTGGGTTGCTGAACATCCGTCGTTTCGGTGCGAGAACTCTAGTCTGTGAGACAACTATCCGTATGTTGCTGTTTGCTGACGACTGTGCGTTGTTTTCACACAGCGCGGATGAGTTGCAGCACATGACTAGTGCTCTGGCTTCGACAGCGGCCAAATTCGGGCTCACCATCAACACAAGCAAAACTGTCTGTCTCTTTCAGCCTTCACCGGAGGTGCAATCTTCAATATTGCCGCAAATCAGCATTGGTGCTGAAGTATTGGAAACCACCTCCCGCTTTTGCTACCTTGGGAGTGTGATGTCGACTGATCAGCAGCTACACGTTGAGTTGCGTATTCGCGTGTCGAAGGCGGCAGCGGCATTCGGGAAGCTTGAGTACCGAGTGTGGAACAACCATCAGCTTAGCATTGGCACGAAGCTGATGGTGTACAAATCCATGGTACTGTCCGTTCTTCTATACGGCAGTGAAACGTGGACGATGTACCGGCGGGATGTGCGATATCTCGAGCGGTTCCATCAGCAGTGTCTGCGACGAATTTTGCGGATCGGTTGGGGCGCCAGAGTTGCAGACACGGAAGTGTTGCGCCGAAGTGGGATGTATGCAGTGGACTGCATACTTTTACTGCGACACCTGAGATGGCTCGGTCATGTGAGCCGTATGGATTCGGCGCGGATACCGAAACAACTTTTATACGGTCAGCTGAGTATTGGGAAGCGGCACGTGGGGAAACCAAAGTTACGTTACCAGGACATGATTAAAGTGAGCCTCACACGTTCTAATCTTGATTGCAGATCATGGGAATCGAAGGCGGTTGATCGGCGTGCATGGCGCGATCTAATCACGAAGGCAGTTGCTGAAGTGCGGGAGAAATCCCTCATGCATGCAGAGAAGAAGCGGCAAGTGCGGAAGCGGCAAGCACCGATGAATTGTACTCCATCGACATCGAGCGCATTGTGCTGTAGAACATGCGGTCGCGAGTGCCTTAGTCAGGCAGGCCTAGTGAGCCATGAGAGAGGTCACTCGGGACCACTGCCGAAGCGACGACGGGTCCCGCAGTGAACGTAGGCAGCACCGGCGCAGCGTTTGTAGGCACGCTGAATTCGATTTACTAACCGCATGCTTGCATGCTAAGTCTCTTTATTTCAGGTGGTGGGTTTTCGGTTCTCTCCTAATGCCTTTCTTTCTCATATAAATGTCTAGTGGGCCATGCGCTGTGCCATTTGTGGCCACTACAGAAGCGACGACGGGTCCTGCAGAGAATTACGGCGAGCCGGCGCAGCGTTTGTAGGCACGCTGAATTCGATTTACTAACCGCGTGCTTGCATGCTAAGTCTCTTTATTTCAGGTGGTGGGTTTAGTTTTTACCTTAATGCTTTTCTTTCTCATATAAATATCTCCCTGTACTCTATTCCATTAACTTGCACACATCGCCTAAGCCAATTGTATTCGATTTCCATAACATTTTTGTGTTCGTGGCATTCCGTGAACTATACTTCCTGACCTCGTGCACTTAGCTAGGATTTGTTTGTAAACAACTTATTACATATGCTATTTACTTAAGGTTTATATCACCGTTTCCTTATGCATTAATCGAGTTTTTCTCTTTTTCTTTTTCTTTCTCTCTCAAGTGTTTGGCTGTTGTTTGATATCCCCGGTGTGGCTGCGCTTGATGTGCATGTTGACAAGGTGCCTACCTGTCTATTACCCACTACCTCGTCCATACTGGCTCCAGGAGACAGTTGGTCGTTGTTGGAGGGGACAGGGTGCATGGTCCTTGTGGCCGTGTTAGGCTCGAAGAGTGGTTCCATGCACTCAGTGTGGAGCGGACTACGGTCCAGCCACCGCCTTGTGTGCGCTTGATTCCCAAATACAGTGTGCTTGTGTTTGCCTGTGAAGGAGTGTGGGTCGGCTCCGTTGATGAAACGTGGTTCCCATCCGCATGCCTCCCGGTCTTATTCCTTCGGGTTTACACTGGATATGGGGTGTGTGGTTGGAGCTGTGGGTGGTGCAGTGCAAGCCATCCATGGTCCCTCTGTAGGCGCAGGCGTCCTGTGGCTTGCCACAGTGACAGGCAAATCCGAAACCGGATGCCGCCAACCATGTTGTGCCCCATGCTGAGGCTGATGTTGCATTGTTGATGCTTCTTCACCGCAGTTGGGCTAAAACCAACTTACACTTAAACTAGGTCTTTTTAAGCTGGATAAATTTCATTCCGCTTTATTTGGTTTGTTCTGCCTACCTGAATAATCTTCTATTAACTGGCCACGTTGCTTACACTAATTGCGCTTATCTTCGGTAATTTTGTTGCGTTTGTAGCATTTTAAGTAACTTGTGGACATTTCTTACTTATCACGGATTTGTTGCTGACCAACTTACTTCATATGGTAATTTAGCGAAGAGTCATGCCACCGTATCTGTATGCATTATTGGATTTATTTTATTTCAGCTTGTCGTTTAAATTGAATGGCTGTGTTTGATATCCCTGGTATGGTTGCGCTTGATGTGTATGTTGACAAGGTGCCTACCTGTCTATTACCCACTACATCGTTCATACTGGCTCCAGGAGACAGTTGGTCGTTGCTGGAGGGGACGGGGTGCACGGTTCTTGTGGCCGTGCTAGGCTCAAAGAGCGGTTCCATGCACTCAGTGTGGAGCGGACTACGGTCCAGCCACCGCCTTGTGTGCGGTTGATTCCCCAAATACAGCGTGCTTGTGTTTGCCTGTGAAGGGAGTGTGGGCCGGCTCCGTTGATGAAACGTGGTTCCCATCCGCATGCCTCCCGGTCTTATTCCTTCGGGTTTACACTGGATATGGGGTATGTGGTTGGAGCTGTGGGTGGTGCAGCGCAAGCCATCCATGGTCCCTCTGTAGGCGCAGGCGTCCTGTGGCTTGCCACAGTGACAGGCAAATCCGAAACCGGATGCCGCCAACC
>CALYDF020004242.1:0-19984 GCA_944474145.2 Dicrocoelium dendriticum
AAATCGGAGCAGCGAAGTGGCAGTGAATTGTGATCGGTCTAATGGCGAATGCTTAACATGCCCATATAATGGATAGGGTAACAATTAATGTAAAAGTAGGTATCTGTAAAACTTCTTCTAGACCCATGACTTCCCAAGGGGTTTGGAGCAGCACAAACGTGAGTAATCCTGCCTGGAGTTTAGGATGGCTATGACCTCGTCTGATTTTTGTTATACAATAATGTGTTTACCTGATGGTCATAGGCTATATCATGTAGTGTAATTGTGTAAAAAGTTATTTCGTACATGCGCCGGAATAGCGTTCCAAGAATTTGACAACCGGAGGACGAAAAGGTTGTGCCGATATCCCAGTTGATTGAAAGCGGGGCCAAGTTAAACTGACAACCAAATAGATATGTGTTTTGACTGAGTTTCGAACGAAAATGGTAAACGTGGTTTGTGTTCCTCATGATCTGAATCATCATCACGAGAAGTACGCATAGACGCTGATAACAGCCGCTTATATTTTGATAGGATTCAGTCTGTGTGTATTGAAGTTTTGACAAACCTTTAAACTTATTCGGCGCCCTGCTTTCTGCAGTATGCAGCGCGGTAAGCTAGTGTTTCTTCTGGGGTTGCCAAGCTTGGAAGGCGTATTCTTCGTGCGGCCACATGTATTCGCGAGCACTTGCGGAAAAATTGTGAAGACAAACTTTGCGAACGCTCAAGAAGAAGCAAAATTTGCAGTTTTGCTTTGTATGATACCTTTCCACTCCGAATCAAGAAACCAAGAGTCGCTTTCAAGAGCACGCTGAGTCGCATTCATGAGAATCCCGCTGTACTCAGAGTGGCTTCAGCCGGCAGTTGTGAGTATTCTGATGGAGCATGTCTAAAAGTTTGCACTTGGTGGCGCAAAACTTCAGCATGTTCTTGATGGACCGCGTATGCTGTATCCATTTCAGCTTGCAGAGTTGCTTGATACTCCAAACCAGTGCCAAAAATATATTTACGGATCATCGACAAATATCAGACATATTGATGACAACACATTTGCGAGGTCCTTTATGTATATAAGGTAAAAAGAGACCGAGTACCGAGCCCTGAATTACACCGACTGATCTTTGACGGGTTCTGACTTGGTATTGAGTACCCTCACATTCCGGTGACGTTGAACGAGTATGTCGCCCATCTATCCCAGAACGGATTCACCTATTCCATAATTCTGCGTTGTGTGTAGTAGAACAGGATGGTCGAGACGGTAGAATGCCTTTGAGAAATCCAATTAGACACCGTCTACTTCTGCACCAGCATCTGCAGATCCCCTCCAGATTTCACAAGCTATTAACATGTTAGGTCTACATGACCGATTTTGGTGCAATCCGTGCTTCTCAGAGACAAAAAATGGTTAATTTTCACCTATTTAATAAGCTTCCCAGCTACAATGGACTCCGTGATCTTAGTAATCGCCGGAAATAGTGTTTTCAGAGATAATTTGCTGGTTCTTTACGGTCACAACTAAAAGGGTATTGCTAACAGTTCTGTTAAGCCAATGGCAACAATTTCAACGCGCTTAGTCTTGGGCGGTCCACCCTCGAGGGGCTTTATTCGCGCAAGTATATTAGCCGTCTCAATACTGCTGTGGTTATAAACTATATTTGATTATGTCCTCGTGGTAGCATGATCTGTCCAGGCGTGGTGTAGGATGATTGCACACTTTGAAATTTATTGCCAAGTGGTTGTCTAGGAAATTTGGTCAGCTCTTGTGCCGTTTGTGCTATTCCGCATCCAGTCTGTCGAGTAGGAATTACACCTTTATCTAGGGGAAGTTTGTTTACTTTTCTGCATAGCAGCATGGGATAAGAGCAACCTTTTAGCACAAGGTCTTGCTGGTTCCTAACTATAAATAGTTTGACACAGTGGTTCCAAGGTGCTATAAAAACGTACCGTGTGTCCTCACTGGGAGATTCTATATCGGTGAGCCATGCTTTTCCGAGTCCAACTCCATAGAAGCGATTTCATCTGTTTGGGTCGGTAGTTCTATTGTGCATGCCCTGAGCCATTTGACTCTGGGGAAGTACTTTTCTTCAGAAAACCATAGGACTAGTAAAGACAAGCTTGTTGCTACCATGAGTTTGAACGGGTAATCTCAGTTGTTTACGACTTAAGAGCACTCGGTAGGTTCTTTGATATGATTTGCGTAGCACAATTGCTGGAACGCTAGTGTCTCAGTGTATGCTATTACTTCGCTAATCATTAATTACTCGTTTGTGAAACCGAGATCATATATGAGCGGTTTGTTTCCTGCCCTGCAACGAGTTGGAGAAGTGCCATGATTGTCCAGCGGAGAACCGGCGATTAGCTCCTGCGCTTCCGTCTTGAATTGCTCACCCAGTGTACCAGGAGATACCAAACCATGCAGATTGAAGTCCCCTTTCAGAAGAATATGACAGTAAGATAGTTTCATCAAGTTCTTCGTAGCAAAGCTAAGCCATCGTTCATTTCTAAAGTACGTATGGGTGGGCGGTATACAATGGCCACTTTGCATATGCCCCACTGCCTTAAGTGTACCAGTATCACAAGGCGTCCACGATTTAAAACCCAGGTTCGTATATCCGGTACTTGAAATCGAATCAGTGATAAAGAGTTAATCATCTCATATTTCTGGGTCGCTTTCTGCGCTGGTGGGACATAACAGTTAGTACAATCTCGGCTCCGGGAAGCGCCTCATTCAGCCTTATCGAAGCTACCAAGATGAGGTTCCAATAACTTGAGGTTTGAGGACATCGAAGCGCGACCACTTTGCTGAGAAGGCCTTGCGTGTTGGTATAAAAACAACTGGCCTTAACGGATGCCGGAAGCATATCTGAACGCACTAACTTTTCCACTGAATTTGCGCGAACCCTTATGGGGTCGGTAAACACTTGGTTTTTAAATATATTTATTGCCTGCCTCCCAGAGCAGTTTCAGTCTGTGGCATAAAACATTAACTACCTACTCCTTCAGATGCGCATTGCAACGGATCGCCTGTTCCTTCTTCTTCGGACGGCTGGGGCGTTGCACTGCACTGCCTTTCGAAAATGCAGACGTTTAGGACCGCGACAACTTCTCGCTGGTTTTTGTTCCCTCAGCCAATAATGACATGCTCTTGATCTTCTGCAGATGGATCTCAGATAGCAGGTTGGTGCGTAACATGTTTTAACTTGCAAGCGTTCTTTTAACCATCTGTTTGGAGTAGAGCAGGACGTTAAGCAACCTTAGACCATTTCCTTTTTATTTGTGTGTCGTAGGTAACATTGACTTTGAGTCGTCAGTCACGTTTTGGACAGAGAATCGTTTGCGAATGTAACGCCGCTCGTAAAAGTCATGAGTTTGGGCCTGCAACCCGCCGGAAGAGTATATGTCTGGGGCACTATTTATAAATAGCGATCGTTCGTCGGTTTGCTTGCGGTATTCTTCTGAGTTTCGCCGACGCACAACACAAGTGATGCCAAGGAATATACAAACGCGGCATGACGAACCACAAAGACGTTGAGCTGACAAGTGGGTGCTCTCCGCCATGTCAATCGAATGAATTGTCACCAGAAGTAGCCTTGGCTTGATTAGTGGAATGCGTTCCGGCAGCGGACGATGCGAAACAAAGCAGCCTGTTTGGCCTGAATTCCCACTGACTGACATACGATTTCCCAATGCTTCAGGTCAATACGTAGATACTCCTTGGTAGAGTTTACCCTGGAATCAGGCAACTTGAAGCATATTATCTTTATAGAAAATATGCATCTTCCTAATGTGCGTACGTTTAAAGAAGAGTGTGCTTCCAATTACAGACGGAGTGGTGATCGCGTTAACTCCGACATGCATAAGAGTAGTTGCAGACACACCCGCTAAACTTGCACTGGGTTTGCATGCAGCAACGACTGATGCGTAACTTTTCAGGATTTCGGTACTGTTAGTTAAAACCCAATGCGATAGAATACTGAGAACGGAGATGTCTGCCATTACAGATCGAATTTTTAGGCCTTAAGTTAAACTACGAGCTAGTTGTAATCACACCACATAAAATTTTCGGAATGGTGTTCATCAACAAAGCTGAATTTGATGAGAATATTTGCGTTATACTGAGCGATCCGAATAAATTCGAAGGGATTACGAACGTGGGGCAAATAACCAATGTAGATGCGCGCATAGCTCATCCCTGGAATTAATTTCCTTCACTGCCTGAAAGACTGTGATATATTTAATATTTTGAATCCGCGTAGTAGCATTATTCCATAGCTTCATGGGTCCCCATAGACACATAAAATGAACTGTCGCTCAAGCCAATCCTTTTAAAGATGAACGTGAACCAGCACCAACCGGCTAGTTGGCTGGTGAAGCAAATCACTTTGATAAAACAATAGTTCAATCCGTATAGTCTTAAACATTCATTTAAACACATCGGCGACCTGGATGAACTCAACCATTCAAACAAAGTCAGTTTATCCTTAGATGTCGATTCCTGATTTACCAACCTAACGCTACATCAGACCGTTGATTTCATGTATACATTAGCTGAAAGCAGTAGATTTTCGTTACCAATTTCCACAGAATTGCTGAAAGAAGATATTATTGTGTACGTAGAGGATGGACTTTCACTTCCGGAACACACCGTAACGTCAAAATTAAAGCATCGCAATGGGTAGCCCGTTAGGTCAAGTTTTCGCCAGTTTCTTTACGCTGAGGATAGAAAGGAACATTGCTACGGAACTAGTCCTGGTGCCGTACTACATGCGATCTCTCGATGACAAAAAAAGGATTCATGAGTAGGTGGTCATGTACTACCTGCCAGTTGGCTTTTATGGATTACGTCAATTCTGCTGTGGATAGTAAAAGGTCGGTAATGATGATGGTCCTCGATATGAACGAAGCCTTCGATAGTGTACCACATAGGCAGCTTTTATCGAAACTTAAATAAGGGACTCACTTCTGGCTAGGATTACCTCCATTTTAGAAGAGTGCACAAGTTCAAGTTCAAGCGGGACTGGAACGATAGGATTATCCCGTGAGTGTTCCTTCTTCGGCGGGTCGCTGAACCAGGAGTTGGCGAAATTTGAAAAGGCACGTTAACTGTCTTACTACTATAGGTGTTTTACACACATGATCCGTGCAATAACAAATGTATTTCTGTAAGATAGCATCATTTTTTCAAATCCCTTTATAATAGAGACCAATGATGATTCGATAAGGTTAAATATGGAATATTATTTCATTTTGCAGACTATATGAAGACGGCCTTTGTGGCCTCACCAGACGATTTGCAGAGATTCATGAAAGCCGTTCAAAACGACATGAATTGTTTTGAGCACTGTTCAAAAGAATAATTATTTAAGTTCTTCATGAACCAGTCTCACATCCGCTGTAACAAATATGGGATCCCACTAGATCCCACCCCAGTTATAGTCTGGGATAAATGTTCGTAAACCATGTCACTAGTAGCCAAAATCATCTACTCTCCCATGAAACCAGCATTGTTCTTGAGAAGCCAAACATGAAGGGGAAGACATGGTGTCTTTACAATAATAATCCTATGGCAGGTAAGGAGACAAGTAAGTAGCTTTGGGCATTTACCATGTGCAGTTGGTTGGTGAAGACAAGATATCAAACCAAGAGGAGCTAGAGAAACGATTCCGTTCAAACCACAAGCTTCTTTACCGACACTCGAAAGCACTTTGGAAATTAAAAGCGTGGACTTCCACCTGTCAGTACGATTTGTGGATATGCACACACAGCAGAAAAGGCAGCCAACGCCTCCCGGGCCCAATACTGGACTACATTTTAAGGGGTACTATCCGACCGGACGCATTATTAGCACCGCTTGCCAGTGGATCACTTCGGTCCTTAACACATTTGTAAAAAAGGATAAGCATATAAACAGAAATGCATTGGAACGATCATCTATACTGGTGAAGGATATGTTCAAATTGTCAGCCGGCTTTCTGCTTGCTGGGCAGAAGCCGCCTGATGCAGTTGACGAGCACTTTCTCCACTGTATCCTTCGTGGTCGCGCGACGTTTGTTCATAACTTTTGCTTTCAATTGGTCCAACGTACGTGGCCTTGTTTTGTACACTCGCATCTTCAGATAGCCACATAGAAAAAATTCATGGGGTTAAAAACTGGTAAACCAGCAAGCCACTCCAATGGTCCAAAGAGTTAGATTAAAGCTTGACCAAATTTATGGGTGAGGCAAGCATGCACCGTTTTAGCCGAATGTGCAGGTGCACCATCCTACTGCCACCAAATGGTATGCATACACCTTTGGCCTCCAGCAGTGGAAGCACAAATGTCCGCATCATTTCTAAGTACGACGATGTCAGGAAACGATAAAGCATTTGTACTTCAAAAACACAACCTACCCGTCACAATCCCGGAAAAGAAATATGGACCCACAATTTCTGGCTTCTTAATCTAACCCAAACCATCAGTTTGACACTGTGGCGCATACGTGATGCGGTATATGTTCCTGGCTTGCTGGTAGTCCAAGAGCAATGTTTTATTGTCCCCTGCAGATGCAACAGGGCTTCATCTGTAAAGCTGACAGAAAGAATATCCGGTTGAGCTAGACAAAAGCGGCAAAATTCATGCCGCTTATCCGGGTCGCAGGGGTTCAATACCTGCACTTAAATTACACGGAAACGTTGAAATTTTCGTTCCTGTAATAGGCGGTGTACACCATGTCACATCGCGTCACAGTGCTGTTCGATCCGACAAATGCTTAGATCGGGACAATTTGACACTTCACTGACTACAGCGCAAACTGAACACTCGTCCGTAGTGATGCGAGGCGGTCCGGTTCTCTTCATGTCACACACACTCCCAGTTTGATCGAAATTCTTCCCTACTTTAGGTACTACTGGGCGGTGTCGGGACACCTTCCTGCGCTCATTGCATTATACCTTCGTGAAGTCGAGGTGGCATTTAATCTGCAATCACAGTACAGCCAAATAATCAGCACGCGCTGAGTAACAAACAAGTAAAGTGTTCCCGACTGCATTGTCTGCTCGTGCCTCATTACCTTGGCAGTGATTTAATGGCATTGACTTGAGTTGCGATGCCCAACCTCCTCCTCAGCTAATCCAAAACATCCGGGTTGCTGAGCCGCCATCACGTTGGCACATTCACGCCACAGTTTTGTTTGTGCGATTTATCTCGCCTACACCGACGATCGCTCCAAAGCCTACTGTTGTCCATGACCTTCAGCACTTAAAGAGAAGTTAGCTGACAGCTAACGAACGCCGGAAACACGTTGTGGCTCTCTGTACTCATCACCCTCGATGACCAAACTAAACTCATATGGCATGTAGGTACGTCCTTCACTAGCTTACGCCAGCAATCAGCTGTGCCCTGCACTAAACCACTCGTCTGTCGAGAAGTCCATACATCCTCAACACTAAGGTGAGAGAGAAATTCATGATTCTGCAGGCGCAGTAGCATTTTGCGGATTTCGCTAAATGTTGGATGGCTATTGGCTAGTGGGGACAATATAGGTAACAGTCCGGCGTTCACCATAAGGGAGCCACGGTAGGTACTTGAACGCGGTCATCGACCTTCTGCCTTCAGACTAACTGTACATGTTCTCGAAACATCTTCAAGTCGCACGCGCTGAAAGTACTGTCTTGCTTGCCAGTATTTGAACGCCATGGCGAAGAAGTTAAAACGGAAACTCACAAAGCTGCTAACTTGAGGCTACTCTAATTGATCCGACACTGTGTTCTGCGCAAAACTATTAAATGTAAGTCAATGCGTGCACGATTAAATTAAGTTCTTATATGTGTTTAACTTGACAATAAACGCAATTTACTGCACAATAAAATATCTCAATTAAAAACCGGAGATTCTAATTGGAGAGGACTGGTAAACGAGTGGGGTAAATGGTAAAGGGAATCAGATCAAGCAATCGAGGATAAAATAATCATCTCTTTATTTATTCATTGAATCCTCTACAGTTCCTATGGTAGGAATTGATAAATGCTGCTTTATCGTGGCCAATACCGTCGCTTTTCATACTGCCTAACTTCAGTCGTCTGAGAATATAGGACGAAATTATATCAACAGCTGGAACTGCCGCAATGTCTCTCGAATCGAGTCATTGTCGGCTAGCGCAATTGGACCCCACACCAAGCTGATGACTGCAGTACACCCACAGTGTGTTATCCAAAGGAAGCGTTAGTCAATCGGCAAAATTCTTGACAAGTGCTGAAGGTAGCCGGTTTTCTAGACTCAAGGTTTCACTCCATATTTCTTTCAACTCTGGAGGTCAAGAACAATCATGTCCGAACCCTATGGTAGGATGCATTTCTGAAAGCGGATGTCATATGCTATTTAAATATACGTTAACTTCACTTAAGCCATCTAACAAATTTATCACATCTATGTTTGGCATACTTCAAGCCGTAGTTTAAATTTTCCAAGATGCTTGCAAAAGTCATGCTGTTTATTCTTGATCATTAGTCTCACTGGCATTTACTGCAACATGAAGCTTGTAAAATGGATCTTCTCCCAACGTATGTTCTTCACGTTAACAAAATCGTAGCTGCTTTAAACTTGGAATATTTTTCAGTAGGGAGTATTTAACTTTTAAACGCCCTTTGACGTTATTGTTTCCAAACTTAACAAAAGAATATGTTTTTAGTTACACAGCAATAGACAAAATATAAAATGCTGACATACGGTTTTCTCTCTGCAATGGATCAACGCTAGTTAAAGACTTGGTATTTAAATGCAAACCTTTTTGTTACATTCGCAAATATGGTGGAAATATCTTTCACGTCATATTTAATAATAAGTCATATTTCGGTTTTATATACTTCGCTGCTTTACTTCGGATATGAAATCACTAATCAAAGCCTTATTTTTAACACCTGACATGCATGAAAATTGCAAGAAACACAAATTATTATGTTAAGCCAAGTATAGCATTCCAAACTTCATACTTCTTCTTTACATATTGATAGTTATGTAAAGCTCTTCGCCATAGACGCAGCAATCAGTAATGTTATCCGTGTGGACTGAAAAGGCGTCTGATTTTCGATTCCTTTGTTGTTCTTTAAAGGCAATTTCCGAAAGTAACAACATCAAAAGATCTGTCGTGGGGAAAATTCATTTTGCGAGAGTTTAAGGTTATTTTTAAACAGATAGTGCACTTGTCTAATCTTGCGATATGGTTTGTACAGCGAATGCTGATTAAGCAAGAGACAAACGCAACTGTTTGACACATATCCTAGGACGGTTGCAGTGAATAGAAAGAAGTCGAAATATTTGTGATTTGTATACTAAAAGTCTAACAAGATAAATGCGTTGATAGAAAAGTCGGTGTAAGATAAAAAGCAATGGTAACCGTACAGATGGAAAGACACGGTGCAGTGATCGTTGATATAAAGAATGAGAAATTTAAAACAGTGTAGTTCATTTGTGTAAATGTGACGCATACATCCATTGGAAGGGCATGATTATCCTAATCCAAAAGTGGCATATTTAAGCAACGAATTTCTGCTAGCAAAAGACAACATCAATTTGTTTTGTAAATAGGTCCAATGTGGGGCTGGATACGACTAAATATGAGAGAAAGTTCCAGGGTTTTGCAAACTTGAAGGATATATCTATTTCGTCTACACTTTATAGGGCTATATTAATCCCACGATTCCAAAAATTTACCCCTGGGCTGGTTGTTGTGGCTAAATTTAACAAATGGCTGCATATGTGCTTTGCGTCACAGAATATTCGGTACGCTAATGTGAGATCGCTGCGTAAACTAAGGTAGCATCTGCTTAAAACTCCCTGCAGCTTCAGCTTTTCGAGGAAAATATGATTGCGCATGCCTTCACAATCGTTGTTGTTATTCATTGTGGTACCGGTAACGCCTCCAGGTCATGATTCAAACAAGATTGCAAATATTAGACAACGTATTCAACATGAGGGCGAAAGCAATGAATTTTGCATTATTGAGAAGATTGATGGGTCATATTGATCGAATGCCCATCGCAGCAAGCTAACGTGCTAGTTGCCTCTTTTCACAGCGACCTCAGCCTCGTTTGATCAGTTAAGGTAACTGCACGAGCACACGTAGTTCATGCTCCTGGGAGCTGGTCTTCAATCCGTGTGCTACAAGAAAATACTTGTGGTCATGTCTATGTCGTAATTGCAAAACGCCGCATTTATCAACTTTAAATAGCGGGGCGTTTTGAACTGACCAGTATAAAATTCTCTAAAGAGCGCACTGGAGACGGTTATGATTTTCGATCCTCTGTTCGTTTGCCATATCTTGATATCACTTGTGGAAAATAGGAAATCAGGAGAAATTGATTTCAATAAATAGTTTATGAACGCCACGAATATACGAGGAACTTTTGGTACATTTAACTCCACATCAGTTGCATCATCCAGAGATTGCAGGACTCTAAGTTACAATCAAAGATCGTATAGAGAATTGCATATCTAACTAAGGTTTGGGTGGCCAGTGTCGCAGTTTCAAAGATTAGGAGAGATTTCGGTGGTCTTATCGATCAGACTTTCGTGCGAATTCAAAGTAGATAAAATCGGCTTATGCTCCATCATCAACGGCTTCAGTCCAGCTATTACTTGCAATTAGTAAGGTAGTAGTATATGAAGGCATTCGTATTGCTATGAGGCTATTAAGTTAAATCGTTCAATAAACTGCATTAGCGCATCAATGGTGCTTGGTTCCATAAATTGGTGTAGTACAACAATTAACCTTATCGTACGGTAATTATTAAGGTTAATGTGGTAAACTCACTTTGAGTAGGAGTGCAGTCCCATCGCTTATACATTGGTACAATATGGTTCTCCTCTACATAGCGATTACGGAAAATAGCCAGTGGCTCTGCCAGTTCAGTACCTACCGCTTGCAGTGCATTTGGACTAATTTTGTCGACTATAGTACCGTGTCTATGCGATGGAAAAAACTTTCTCAACACTGATTCCGCAGTGTGTTAAACACTGTAGAAAGTTGATGGTAGATTACTAGAAACAAGGAGAAGAGTTGAAAATATGGACGCCGAGAATCATCAATTTGATTTGCAAAATGTCAGGATAATAGGCAGAACAAAAAGTCGAAAAGCACACGAGTTCATCGAGGCTTGGTACTCGGGAGAGAACTCAATCAACAGGCACTTAGATCTAAACACTGCCTAAGAATAGTTCGCCCCAGATCAACTGGACAGAGGAACATCATTGAGGCGGACCCTAGCCAACAGTACGAGACAGCTGACTACACGGTCAGTTCACGTGGACAAATCGACTCCTGACGTTCGAAGCAAGTGATCAATAATCATTTGGATCTGCAAGTGGCCCGTATAAATCGCACTGATGATGTCGTCTAGTCTGACGATGAAACGTATGCGGCCAAATCAGCCAGCTCGGAGAACACACGCATACCCTCATCCGCATCCCGAGCTACAAATATTCTCACGGATTTCTAATTAATTCGGGCGCAACGCGTTCAAATCTGCACATCAATGGGAGACATATTCCAGCCGGCTATCTTCCTCGCATGAGCAACTCTGCTTCCTTCATAAGTGCTTAAGAAGACAAGTTCCGCCGCCAAGTATTCAGTACCGTCCACCAATAAACAATCTTTTGGCCTGGAAACCCACCGAAGAACACGGACGACCTATGTTACGTATGCTGATCACTGGACGCACATAACCGAAGGCACAAATATCTCCGAACGATTGACGTCCAAGAGGAGTTATGCTTATCCAACCTCGGACTAGAATTGACTAAAGCGCTCAAAAAGGCGATATCCATCAAAACGCACGACACCAAACTCCACACAAAGCAGAAACTGGAAAAGAAACTAGAGAGAATTTCAAAACCCTGAGCAGTGAATCAAGATGATGCGCTGATTAAGAATGTATGTAAACGAACCCTGTCGGATGTAGAAAAAACAGCATTTGTTCGTGGCAAGCAATTCAACTAAAAAGGCTACAATCCCATCAATTTCCTCGCAGAGCTTGAGACAACACTGAGCTCATGCAGCATCACAGCTGACGCCCAACATACGATCAGGCACAGTATAATTCCAGCACTGAGACACAAGAGTGCAACCAACATGTTCAAGACAACTGAACAAAAAGAGTTGAGAAACCTTAGGAAAGCTAAAGGTATTGTTATCCTACCGGCTGATAAAGGACATCTCACCGTTGTAATGGACAAATCGGATTGTATGAAGAAAACGCAAGAAATTCTCCAAGATGGGAACACCTATCAATCGATCAACGAAGATCCCACAAAAAGGTTAAAACGCAAAATCAAACGCACCCTACTAAATCTGGAACAAATGGGACAGGTTAAAAAATTAGAACAGAGCAATACGAAAACAGAGGATTCGGTGTTACCGCGATTCTACGGCTTCACAAAATTCACAAAAGTGGAGTCCTCTTCCGTCCTATCATTCGTTACCTGGAGCTCCGAATTTCAAACTTTCTAATGAACTCTGGAAGAGGTTAAAGTACTTGTTATCTAGCTCGGAAAATTCCATACAATCTGCAGCACAATTCCTGACTAAGCTCAGGGAAACAATAATAGAAGAGGACGAAATCTTGGTTTCCTTTGATGTAACAGCTCTGTTAACTTCAATCAAAACCAATCTGGCGAAGCAAACTGTTAGGAAGAAATACACGAGTCGAACAAGCCAGGACCCCATCGCCTCGGCCGGCTATCCAAACTCATCCGCCATGATTGGGGCGAACAGAGAGCCAACCAGGAGAAGCGGCCAATGAATGCTAGGTTGAAGTTCCTATATTGTCTGTAAGTTAACCTTTCCAGAGCTTTCCACGGCCGCTTTAAATATACTGTTCACGAACTTTCCCTTTTATCTTTATAATGAACGGTGTGATTTGCTAATTCATTACTGTTGCTCTGCTCATCCGATTCGTCTTCTCTCCCTCCTGTGGGGGGGCCTGCGACTTCGGGTTTGATTGGCAATCAAGCGTCCATTAACGCGAGGGACGAACACCTCAACTGGCGACGGGTTGAACCCTAATCAAGATGTCCATATCGGCTGACGAGTTCAAGGCCATTCTGCTGCAGCAACAAGCACAATTTGAAGCATCTCAACTCAGAATGATCGAAACTCTTACGAGCCAACTCTCAATCCAAACGGGTTCACTGTCTACAAACGTCAAGCCGTCCGCATCGGTAGACGCCATCACTGACAACATCACCGAATTTTCGTACGACCCCAATGCTGGCCTAACTATTGAATCTTGGTTCAAGCGTTATGAAGATGTGTTCCGCGTTGAACTTGGAGACCATGATGATGATTGGAAAGTCCGATTGCTTTTAAGGAAACTTGAAACAGCAGAGCATTCCAGGTATGTCAACCTTATTTTTCCATAAGAACGCTCGAGACTGCACTTTGAGGAGACTGTCAAATGCTTGGGCCAAATATTTGGAGAGCACTCATCCATCTTCAACACGCGATATCAATGTCTGAAGATCACCAAGGTGGACGCTGATGACTACGTCACTTACGCTGGTATCGTCAATCGCGAGTGCGAAAAATTCGACATCAAATCCATTAGGGCAGATCACTTCAAATGCCTGATTTTTATCTGTGGCCTACATTCCCCACGGGATGCAGAGATTCGCACCAGGCTGCTGAGTAAACTTGAACAAGATCAGCAAATAACTCCACAGTACATAGCCACTGAACGCAAACGATTGCTAAAGCTCAAGCATGACATGCTTATTCTGGAGAAACAACAACCAACTCCAAGTCTTAGTGTATTAAAAACAACCTCAAATAAACCGCTTCCATGTAAAACAGGCCATGAAAAGCCCAGACAGAATACCAAACCGCCAACTGCCTGTTGGAGATGTGGTGAGTAGCATTTTGTTCGAGTGTGTCCATTCCTGCAACACGTTTGCCACAAGTGTCATAAACGCGGCCATAAGGAAACGCACTGCCGATGCAGACCGCAGTTCAGGCGTGAAAGATATACGCGACCGCATTCAGCTGTTCCCAAAAGATTTAGCGACTATATTACGGTTCAAGCGGCCTACTCTGATGAACATGTGGCTCACAGAAAGTACATCAGAGTTCACCTGAACGGGCACCAAGTGCGTCTTCAGCTAGATACAGTCTCGGACATCACAATTATCATCAGCAAAATTTGGAAGTATATTGGTGCTCCGTCAATCAGCTGAACGACACATGTTGCACTTAACGCTTCAGCAGGTCAACTTAATCTCATTTGTGAGCTGCAGTGTGAAATGGTTTTGGGCGCTGCTCGGGCAAACCGTCTCCTGTACATTACGGGCATGTCACATTTGAATCATCTTGGACACGACTGGATCCAGAAGCCCCGCCTGTTTGACATCCCCCTGAGTCAAGTCTGCAATACCCTCCGGCTCGGATATACGAGGCCCTCTTCGGAAGGTGACGAACCAAACATCAACCTGATCGAGCAGCTACAAAGGAAATTCCCGTCTGTGTTTTGCAGCGACTTGGAAAGATGTGCAAAGACCAAAGCAAGCTTTACGCTCAAAGGAGGTGCCAAATCCGTATTCCGACCAGACAGACCGGTACCGTACGCTGCGCTGCCGATTGTTGATGCGGAACTTGATCGTTTGGAGCGGGCAGGCGTCATCCAACCTGTGAAGAATTCAGCGTGGACAGCACCTATTGTTGTCGTCAAGAAAAACAATGGAGCCGTTCGTATCTGTGCTGACTACTCAACGGGATTGAATGTTGCTTTGAAAATGCACCAGTATCTTTTGCCAGTTCCAGAAGATTTATTTGCTAAGCTCAGTGGTGGCGCTTACTTTGCAAAGCTAGATTTATCAGATGCTTATCTTCAAATGGAAGTCGAAGATGCTTCGAAGGAGTTGCTGTCAATCAATACACACCGAGGTCTTTATCAGTTCAACTGTTTGTCGTTTGGTGTCAAATCAGCTCCCGCGATTTTCCAACAAATTATGGATACGATGTTACCTGGGTTAGCAGGAGTCGCAGCTTACTTGGACGACCTCATAAGCAAAGGGTCTACCCATAGAGAGCTGACGGAAAGACTGGAAGAAGTTTTCCACCGCGTTAACGACTACGGTTTTTACTTGAAGGAAGAAAAGTTTAATACCGGCATGAAGTGTGTAAAGTATCTTGGCTTCATCATCGACAAGGATGGCCGTCGTCCGAATCCTTCCAACATAAGCGCCATAAGACTGATGCCTCCCCAGACAATGTCGAGAAGCTCAAACCATTCTTGGGGTTGTTCAGGCATTACAGCTCTTTTGTGCCCGAAATGCATCGGCTACGAGGACCGCTCAATGAACTTCTGGTAAAGGATCGCAAATTTGGTTGGTCTCCTGAATGTCAAGCCGCCTTTGATAATGGCAAGTATATATTGTCTCCCACTTGTTGCTAACGCATTTCAATCGGGAGCTGGAGATCGTAGTTTCTGCTGATTTGTCAGACTACAGAATTGAAGCAGTCATATCCCACATTTTCCACAATGGTTCGGAAAAAGCTGTGGCGCATGCAGCCAGATTACTCACCCCAGCGGAACGTAACTATGAACAGCTCGAGAAAGAAGCTTTAGCCATAGTGTTTCCAGTCAAGCGATTTTACAAGATGCTCTACGGACGTAAATTCACGCTGTTTACTGACCACAAACCCTTGGTCGCAATCTTTGGATCAAAGAAAGGCATTCCGGTCTGCACGGCTAGTCGTCTCCAACGCTGGGCAATGGTTTTTCTTGGTTACGATTTGGTCGTCAAATGTCAATCTACACACAACATTGGTCAAGTAGATGCGTTATCTCGTTTAATTGGTACACAGCCTCAAGAAACATAGGATTCGGTAGTTGCTCAAATCTCCGTAGAACCCCAAGTACATCAAGTTGTGTCTGACATTTTCGGTGCCTTCCCAGTATCATTTGAAATGGTGCAGGAAGCGACACATCATGTTTCTTCCCTACAACAAGTGATTGATTTTAACCTTAATGGCTGGCCTAAGATAGTTACAACGCCTTATAAGCAACACGTTTGCTGGTATCCGTTTCACTAAACAAGAAGAGAGCAATTGTCAGCTACCATTCTTGGATGTTTTGGTGATAAGACTTGCTGCTGGACAACTGGAGACAACAGTTTATCGGAAAACGACACATACAGACCAAATCGTGAATTATCGCAGCAATCATCCAACAGTCTACAAGCGCAGCTGCGTAACAACTCTATTTAAAAGATCACAGACCCATTGCAGTACCCTACATATGAGAAAAGCGAAGGAAGCTCATCTGCTCGAAATGTTTGCACTGAATGGGTATCTTAGAAATTTCATTCTAGGTTGTTTAACAACAATACAACGATCGACACAAGAACAAACATCAGAAGCGGATAAAAGGCAATCAATCTACCATAAATAAACGGCATATATGAGATGGCGGCGAGACTTCTACGAGCTTTCGGAATCAGAGTTGCTCACAAGCCGACAGAAACCATCAGAGACAATATCTTCAAATGCAAGGACCGGCTTGGCATAGAAGAAACAATTGGTGCGATTTACAAAAGCCACTGCAAAAATTGTAACAAATACTATGTGGGCCAGACAGGAAGAAAGCTCGGCACTAGACTACATGAGCATAGCCTAGCCATCCGCCGACATGATCAGAACTCCCTGATGTCGGTACATATGGACGCCGAGAATCATCAATTTGATTTGGAGAGTGTCAGAATAATAGGCAGAGTAAAATGTTGAAAAGCACACGAGTTCATCGAGGCTTGGTACTCGGGAGAGAACTCAATCAACAGGCACTTAGATCTAAACAAGGCCTATGAGACACTGAGGGTCAAAAGAATAGTTCGCCCCAGATCAACTGGACAGAGGAACATCATTGAGGCGGACCCTAGCCAACAGTACGAGACAGCTGAGTACACGGTCAGTTCACGTGGACAAATCGACTCCTGACGTTCGAAGCAAGTGATCAATAATCACTTGGATCTGCAAGTGGCCCGTATAAATCGCACTGATGATGTCGTCTAGTCTGACGATGAAACGTATGCGGCCAAATCAGCCAGCTCGGAGAACACCCGCATACCCTCAAACCTGTTATCTACTGACACGTATGGTAGTAATGAAAAGGTAATAGTTTGACTGCGCCCAATGCTGACGGCGAGTACCCTTCGCCATTGACCTGTGCTGGGATTCCGCGCTTCACCTTACGAAGGCCATTCTTCTGCCCGATCTGAAGCTTACGGTTCGTGCTGCATCGCTTCTTTAACCTATGCTGATGCCTTAATTTTCCTCGCGGATCCATTGCACCGAGAATATGTTTGTGTTTAAAGCATTTACAATCAAATATTGATTCATGCATGTGATTTGTTTGCTCTCCCAACACAAGCACTCTGATGGAAACAAGGGGGAATTATTCGGAATTACTATATTTGAACTTTTCAGAAATCAATGAATGTTACAGCATAAACGAAAGCCGGTTTAAACGGACATTCTTCCGACGGACCTTGCAAACGAATTCTCGCTTTTACTTAACGGTACATAATTTCGTCTCTTCCTAGTCAACCTGTGAGTTAACATTGAAAGCCATACTGTCTATTTTAACCAGTTCTGCAAAATGATACATTCACGCTTGGAATCTAGACTTTTACAGATACTCTTAGCTTCTTCACAGTATGTTAGGCATTTGGCCGAATTCTTTCAACCTACTTCACACGGCAAATGACGAGTTGTAACTTCACTTTATTTTTTGCACTTGTTTGACCTGTTGACAGCACCTTCACCCATGAGTGAGTTTACTGAAAGACTTTTCAGTTGCATGCCGTTCCATCGACAAAGCAGAGCGACACTATGGAAAGTTAGACTACGTTTTCAATACAGACTTCAACTTAGTGAATACAAACTTCCTTAATATACATATTTGTAATATTAGGTATGGAAACATTTATGCCTTTGCAGTTTGTCAGCTAAATTTCGGGTAACTAGTTCAACTGTGTAGCGCTTATTTACTACCTTTTAAACCAAAGCTAACCCATGTAGGAGATGTACTACATGCATTGGGCGGTAAAAGATTTTATACATACTTAATGTCAAACCATTGCTTCTAGATTGCTTTTACTTTAGATTCCAATCGTGATCTGTATGCTAGCAGCTCAGAGATATTAATTACATAAGAAATGGCTATCATAAAACATGACTAAGCTTTATTTACCAAGTATTATGAAACGGTTCGGCACAACAATGCTGAGCCTGGAAACCACACTGCCTCCAGTAAATCGTGACATTGCTGTTTGGTGCTACCTGGAACCGACAGCGAGCACCCTTTCTGATATTGCATAATCCAAAATCAGTAAACACCCGATGCTTATTAATAAGAGGTAACCGCAATGTCTGGTCACATGACGTATTGGTTGGTAGCGCCTTGCAAACGAAGTCGTTGCTCCGGAGACCAGCTTCGTCCCGAGAAACAGTTTGATCTACGTTGATCAGAGTTGGCTTGAAATCCGCCAAAAAGATGGATGTATTAACTCTTTAAAGTAAACGAAGTCCTGAGGACTAAGAACGTGAGTTTGCAATATTAAAAGTTGGGATTTATCAATAACTTATTCATTGTTATGCCCAATTTGTTAGCTGCAGTCACCTAGAAAACATACAATTGCAGATAGAATTAGATTTCTTTAACTGCTGTTCAGCGAAAGCATCACACAATGAGTGCATAGTGCTAGTTTTCAAAGCTACACATGGAAGTTACTACCAAGTTTTTGATCATTAGAAAGTTTAGTGCAAACATAATGCTACGAGACAATGCGGCTTTACCGAAACATTTGAAGTTACACTAGTTGTATCGTTATTGGCATCGTTTCATTTGTGAATACAGAAAATTTACTTCCTCATTTTCTTTGTATTTGTAATGTATATTATCATGAAATGATCGTCCAGTTATAGGCTTGAATTTTAGCAAACCGGTTAAAGCTGTGCAGCAGACTACGTATACTCCGTTTTGAGGTGATTTACACCATGCAAAAAACGTTAACTGAGAATTAACCTAAGTGGCATAGGCAATATTATGAGAGGGTTACACAACCAGCTTTAAAGATAGGTGATAGTTTTTCACAGGTTACAAAAGGAAGTTTATCTACAATCAGTCACAAGGATCGTTTGATATGACAGATATTCGTCACTTAATGTCAGAATCATAAATCATTTTGTAGGTAGGAGTCATGGCTGTGTTAGGGAGATCAGTCCAAACATATGGGATAGACTACCAGTTAAAAATTACCTAGGCTCAGAACTTCTGTTATCGAGTTGTGAAAAATGAGGATTTTCTCTCTTCGAAACGAATGTTATAATAAATGATGTAAGAACATATTTTTTGCCCCAGCGATCTGCAGTGCATGCCATTGCTTGGCCGGAAGACACTGGAAACAACTCGAAATAGTGCCATATGCGATCCAAATGCAGACAACCTATCTTGCTCCAGTCGTAAGTAAGCCACTGTTATCCATTCTATCGACGGACTGTCATTTACTAATTGCCTTCAGATGAGTACGGCGAATGAGACAGCCGTGTTCTCATGTTCTCATGCCATACTTTTTCGGTCTTCCTGAAGATGCTAAGCGTACACGTGAGGTCGTACACAGGATAGGCTTAACTAACTTGGCAACGCTGGTAGAAGCCCCACACCACCGCGCTCGATGCTGAACGACTCAAAGCTATCAAGAAAGTTAGATGTTTGTCCCGCCTTCCCTACCCACTCAGAATGAAAACTCAAAATGACTTTGGCCGCTATCGGCGTCTACGGGTGGAACTCATAATTTTCTATCAGATCTTGCATAACCGAAACGACAAACATCATTCTGCTTTGAAATTCATTCAAACAACATATTAAATAGGTCATTAATTTGTGTTGGCGACGCAGTAGAGTCGACTGGAACATCTGCTTTAGCAGTTTTCGATGTTTTGATTTGTCCCCGGCTGGGTCGGCATTGCAGAGGTCAAGC
>CALYDF020004243.1:0-19969 GCA_944474145.2 Dicrocoelium dendriticum
GGATCATCACTTTAGATCCGCTCGGTTGGAGTGTGGTTATACGCAGAGTTCAGTGCTGGGACCGCACTTACTTCTGGTGTTCATCAGTTAATTATCAAGCAAACAGTCAGATCATATATTACTGCATTTAATATTTAAAATTACCGATATGGCTTTTGATTTCTCTGTTATCAATACCACAAGGTTATTTCCCAGTCTGAGTAAGCTTTGGAGCACATTTACTTGGATCAAACATGGAATTCCACCGTTGTACAGCAAGTCACCCTAGTAAGCCTAAATTTCTTGGAAAATGCTTAATTTAATTTGATTAAATTAATATCTCATACAAATTCACTTTGCTTACCAGTCGTCGTGAAAATTTTGAAGTCCAAATACTTGTCACGCCATACATCTTAGTAAATTTATAGTTACAGTTGAGTCATCTTTGAATCATCAATGGATTCCCCTGGCTTTACGACGCAGCATTCCATTCCAGCATTCCCTTGTGCCCACCATCTATATTCTTAGCTCGGTTGCTAGTCACTCTATAACTTTATCCACTCCAAATAATGTTCAGCAATTACTGTACTGATTAAACAGAAGTGAGCCGCCATCACTGTGCCATTCAAGCTGTTGATAATGCAATTTCCTCGGTAAATTCACAGTTATTGCTGATGCCTCTAAAGAAAACTATACACTGTTGGTTGTCCGCTGCATCAGTTGACTCATCCAGTGTTGTGAAAACCAATTACAATTTCATTGTTTGCCCCTGTATTTTTGTTAATTATTCTCTTCTAATGTCCTACATTTTGTCATAATGGCACAACGGGAGAGGCTTAGGGGTC
The DNA here is from genome assembly GCA_944474145.2 of Dicrocoelium dendriticum. Taxonomy (NCBI): domain Eukaryota; kingdom Metazoa; phylum Platyhelminthes; class Trematoda; order Plagiorchiida; family Dicrocoeliidae; genus Dicrocoelium; species Dicrocoelium dendriticum. Next base: position 825 of record CALYDF020004243.1, read on the forward strand.
CAAAAGAGGGCTTTGTTCCTGAACAACTAGCTTCAGTAACAGCAAAGTAACTCTTCTTCACTAACATTACATCCGTGAATCAGTTGCATGAATTGTTGCAACAAGGTAGCTTGCTTTTATAGCAGCAGCATTTTCTTCTAATTGTTTGCGAAAGGTTGTTTCGAGAAGTCGGCTACTTAGTGTAACATAGCTACTTTTCCTCGCGACGGCGATCCTTGAACTAATCGCGAGTGGCTTTGTGTTTTGTATCTAATGTCTATTCGTATTATGTTCCATGAGCACGTCGACTGTTTCCTTACATATAAAACAAATCCACTTGTTTTTACATTGAAAAATATAATCATTTGTCTAGCTTTTTTGAAATGTAAGGCATTCCAATTTCACATTTCGCTTTATTTGGCAAATCATGATGTTCACTGCAACCGTTCCACACAAATAAACGCGTTCCTCTACGTTACCAGTTTACTATGTCCTCATAAAAATTACACTGCACCTATGGCATCAATCCCTGATAGATGTTAATCTAGTCAATATTTATGGGAGAGAGGGATGGTATACTGAATAAAAAACAAACACTGAACACTCAATACTCAATGAAAACTACAAGTAATGATGCCTAAGTGTAGCCGCATCTAAATTCCCTCTGATACATTGACCAGTTATGCTGGAGAGCGTTAACTAAATTCTATGTCGCCAAAGTGTTTGTTGAGGAATTTCTAGAATTTCTAAACCACTTTGCTTCGACTGCATAAGCAGGCAGGTTTTTCCATATATTCACTACTCTCCGTTCGAAGCAGTTGGAGGGTGACGCGTATCAAACCCAATAATAAAAGTTTGTACAGGTGTCATCGTGTGCGCTTTAGTGTGTTGCTCGGTATGCACAATTGAAGCAGCGATCTCAACATGGGACGATCACCAGCAGCTAATATTTATTCCGACTTGAGGTGGACATGCAATCTATAAAAATACAGGATGCAAAGTCTTAGTTTCTTGCACCGGTCTTCAGAACAATCATCGTAAATTTTGGATGCGCCTGGTGGTCACATTTTTTAGCCGCTCAATCCGCTGTACCACTTCTCGTGTGATGGGACAGTATGCGGGTTAACCGTACTCTAATATTAGTCTTCTTATTAAAACAGGATCGCCAATGCCAATATATTCATTCCAAGTGTCAAAGCTGCGCTTCGTCGCCCACAACATAAAAAGCCCGTTTTTGTAAAGCATATTCTTGTTGTCCACGGACCTTCACTTGCAGCATTAAACTACACCGAGGTATTTCCTGCAAGGCGCGGGATACCAAGTTTCCATCATGTCAGCCCTTACACATCCACATGAATAGCGGGTTTATCGAAAGGACGACCTCTACGGATCACATAGAGAAGCTGTTAAAGTCACGATAAAGTGACTCACATTTTCGAGTGCGCTGATTACTTTCCACACATTCAAGTCATTTGCAACAAAAGCACGATGTGAACTGAGAAGCTGTGGCACATGTTTATTTGAATCAGGGACATAATAGTCCGCGTTACAGGGTCATTGAGGACGCCACTAGTCCAGGGATGACAGTTTGTCACATGATTGTCGACCTACACACTCTGTTTGCTACAACAGCAAACTCCCGGTCCACCGATGCAGTGAGCCACCAACGCCGCAAACTGGGTATGTGGAGAAGGATCTCGTGATTTAAATTTTCAAACGCCTTAATGAAGCCAGTGTAAAATACGTCGAAAAAATTCCCTTGATTTTCTACTTACAACAAATTGTGCCCTGTCACAAGCAGAATGGTGAATAATGAGCCGTCTTTCATGAAGCCGTGCTTATCGGTCTTCAGGAGGCATATTTACTCGAAAAGCTGCAGAGGAAATTCCTTCTTGATATTCTCAGTTGTATTAATATAAACATGGTCAGTCGGGAAAATGCCCACATACATTTTTTACAATATTTCTGTATTAGCTTTACAACTGGGCACTAACAGTCGCCAGGTAATCGATTTGTGAACATTGAGCTGTTGAACAGATGAGTCACGTAATGAGGTGCAGGGATGGGAGAGATAGACAACGAAACCCTCTACCTCGGTGACGGTCCCAGCGAACATACTGGCAGACGCTGATTTCAAATTCACAAAAGCCTCTAGAGAGATTGCGCCTCGTAAAGCAAGACACACGGCGGTTGCTCCAAATACCCGAAAATATATTTCTCTCCGCTTTGTCAAACAGGTTTTGCCGAGATCAATGTCTTAGTGATCATGGCGAGAGCCGCCAAGCAATATGCGCCGGGTTCCACTGAATTCGGTGCCATCTCTGCATGTTGGTTTTATACAAGGACCTAAACTTCGGTCGTGGTGTGCAGGGATTGGAGATAGCGAAACCGACAACCTCCACTTCGGTGAATGTCACGGTTATTCCATTGGCCGTGGCTTAATTCAAATTCTACCGACGCCAATAATGAGATTGCGCTTCACAATGCAAGACACAAGGCTGGTGTCCTAAAAAACAGAAAATTTACTTATAACAGCTGTGTCAACCACTGCTTGCAGAGCTCAATGGCCTATTGATCGTGGCGATTGCCGCTGAGCTCTATGCGTCTGGTTCCATTCACAGCTCAAATATCTCAATTTTATGAGTCTAAACCAAGAAGAAACCCTCGGTCTTGGCGTGCAGGATTGGGAGAGATGGTCAGCGAAACCCTCCACTTCGGTGACGGTCCCAGTGACGCTATTGGCCGAGGCTGACTTCAGTGTCAACCGACGTCACTAGTGAGATTGCGCTCCGCAGTGCAAGGCAAAAGGCGGGCGCATTAAAAACCGACAATGTACTTCTAACCGCTGTGTCCAACACTGCTTGCGGAGCACAGTGACCTAGTGATCATGGCGAGAGCCGCCAAGCACTATGCGCCGAGTTCCAATCACAGCTCGGCTAACTCTACCTGATGAGTTTATGCAAAGACGAAACCGTTGGTCGTGGAGTGCAGGGATGGGAGAGAGCGACACCGAAACCCTGCACTTCGGTGACGGTCATGGTGACCGTATTTGCAGAGGCTGACATTAAGGTTAACCGACGCCAATAGCTAGATTGCGTCTGGCACCCTGTGACACACGGTGGTTGCTCCAAATACCCGAAAACCATGGAGTACTTCAAAAGCTGATAGCGTTATATTTTGTTTTTTCGCGGCACAAGTGGGTGCTGGATAGTATCGTTGGTCAATATGGAAAGTACAAATTGGCGGCCGTCTCTCTTACTGCTATCCATTTACATTTGAGTTAAGCTACAACGTGGGTCTATGATTCATTCTGATCTTAATTCAAAACTACAGTGTGCATCAACAGTTTCATACGCCGTGTGCCTTGTTTTCCGATCGAGCTAAATATGTATTCTATATTTATCACGCTGGACTTCTGCGGCGTACATCATTAAGACTTTAACAGCCTATCCTTGTGAACTGTAGAAGTCCGCATCCTGATCAACCCAAGCGAGTCTGCATTTGAAATGCTGGGAAAGGGATTTGCCGGCCGAACATCTCCTTTTGATGTCCAACCCACAAACCACAGCGAATGTGAAGGACCTACGTTTCCCTAAGATTAGAAGTATTTTTATAACAAGTATATACCATATCGTATTAAACAACATATATTTTGGGTACTGTAACGTAGCTTTTGCACTTGGTTTGAAGAAGTCACCATTCAGAGCTTCTCTTCATTCGAAATACCATTACTGAGCTACGTCACCTCCGCATACTATCCATTCCACCGATGCAAAACACAGAAGATCCAACGGGTCCAACAGGTCTGTAGCAGGTTATTTCCGAGTCTAGGAGTAATACAGTTTGAAGGATTGTGATGAAAAACTGGAACTATGTACATTGTCCTCTCCTCAGGTGCAAATTGATATCATATTAACCTACTACCGATTATTATAGGTAAATTCATGTGGTTGAATTGGCTATTGCACTTTCGGATGCCATACAGCACACGCGGATATCTGTACATGCTTGTGCTCACAGATAGAACACAAGTATCCTTCCCCTACGCTTCAAACGGTTAATAAATATTTGTTTGAAATATTCTGCCAGGACAAGTCTTTGAGGTCAGATCTGTTCAGGCTACCAGAAATTATCCTTTGCATCTACGAGCCCAGTTTATCTATGAGTTAAAAAAATAGAAAGGTTATATACTAACGAACATCGACTCTATTTTCAATGGCGGCTGGTGCCTATTATAACAATTTTGGTTACATTGGGATTAAAACATAACAATTACAACTTCACTGGCTCCAATTGTACAGTAGGTACTAACCAGTATTCGCAAAACGATTGCTTCAGAATGTTTTACATAACGGCACCAGTCATTTCTCATCGAAAGTAATTCCTTGGAAGAAACCAATCAACTGCAACTTTTCCTGGAATGCGTACTTGGTGACAAGGCCACATTAGGAGAATGACTGTAGCATAAAATTTCGAGTTCCTGAAAATTGAATTATTTTGCTCGACTGCTCCCAGAGTCATGGATTTGTCAGTGCCCAGTTCGCTCTTATGGAACGTAGTTTGCATCTTGGGTGGCAACACAAATGTCGCCCACTAATCGTGGGGGGTGTTAATGAGTTGCACAAAGGATCCAACGCAGCTGAGGCAAAATTACATCCTATCCTAAACGCAATTGTCATAACTCGGTGCGATAATTAGAAGAAAGAAAGTGCGAGATTCGATTAGTAGGCACCATGCAGTTATTCCAGCTACTGAGAACCAAAAGGGCGAGCAAACAGTGCACTGAAACGTAATCGCATCTGCACTATACTGATTTAACAACAATAGTAACATTTTATTATTCTTATGAAAGTGACATATCTTTTCAATATTTTGGGAAAATTGGTCACATTTGTGCCATTCGGACAAATTAAATTTTGTAATAAAATAATACTTCTATTTATTGGCAATTTACCCGCCAGAAAACAGCGCTCCACGACACGTTTTGACTGATTATTCAATAATCAGGTAGTTGAGGCAGACCACGAAACCGAGACCATTGTGATGCTAGTATGTACCGCTACTTTGGTGACTGAATTGCACATGGTTTAGACGACTGGGAATCGCTGTCCACAAACAAACAGTTTTCGTTGCGTAATCCTTTCACGCAGTTTGTATTTCCAATGATCACAACAACAACTACATTTTGTTATTTGAATTATATTTTAAAATTATTGCTTTTCATAAATATATAGTAACTGTAACCGGTAAGCTCTCAATTTGCGCGAATTCCCATATATTAATAAAATAAATCAGGCATGTATCCTCGAAGTAACTGCTGGTTTAAAACTTAGGTAAATACACAAATAAGTGACCTTTAGGTACTGCCGCCATGGTCTTACACAAAAGGCTCTGATTACTTCAAATAACCATCCAAGCTGGAGCTACGGAAATATGCGTAGCTTGAAATCTGCAAGATAATAATTTGAGCGAAGCGAAATATAATTAGAATGGTATATAAAAAGCAACGTAATTAGGGAAGTGCAATCGACGTAGCTAATTAGTATTATGAAAATGTGAACATACTATCAATCAATGAGCTCATAAACAACCATGCTGAACTGCTGAGGTCAAAGATGCTGATGGTTGATGGTGGCTCTACATTGTCACCCGTTGCGTAAACGTTTAAATGCCATTAAAGTAGAGCAGTATCTTGCTAATTTAACCACTTATATAGAAGTTATCAGTAACTAAAACACAAGAAGTACAACTAGAACACTGAAGGACCAACAATATTTTTAAAATAACCGCTCAAACCTAAATCCAAAATGTAACTAACTCCTTCCACCTAAATGCGGTTGAATGCTGCTGAGATGCCCCGCTATGCATTTTAACCTAGGCGTGGTTTGATAGGATATATAAGTCCATTTTTATTGCTCTAACTTAGTAAGAACCAAACATATTAAATATTCCTTTCTTTTACAAGGTAAAAATGCGAAATAAACATTTGAAAATGTGTTACAGCTCCAAACCGCATCACAATACAATGCCAGTTTTATCCATATTCGGTAAAGATAAAAGTCCTGTTTGCTTAGCAGTTCGTTATTCACCCAGCCACCGATGCTACCAAATATAGAAATTAACAAACTTCAAGAAATGTTCGATACTTTAACAATATTTATTGTGTTAATTCACGGTGGTGGCTCCCTTAATAATAGAATGATATTGATAAAACGTCCTGTTAAAGATTTATCGGTTGAATACCGATATGACGAACCGAGATTATTTTACTTTGTAAGCAGTACGTCTGCCAACATTGTATTCACATATGCACAGGAAAGCCTATACACGCCAGGGTGCTCTTGTAATTGTAACCAACGGATTCGGCTAACATTTTATAGTCTACTTCAAGCAATTATTCTTCTAAATAACTGCTCTTGTTAAGTCACGTACGGCTTAAATGAGTTAACTTACTTCTTTTGTGTGCGATACTAAATTAGTTTTACAAAACGCGGCCTAAATTTCTTAACGTACACTGGATACAGGGATCGTACCAGACTGTTTACATTCCCTTTTGCATGTGCCTATATTGTTAACCGAACACAAGTCAGCGCATCCGTAGCTCATTCAGCTGCCCGATAAAATATTTGGTAATGTAAAACATTCTGATGCCAGACATTTGTAACTCCTAAGCATGTTGTGAAAACCACGGTTGAATACTACCATAAAGATTACCACTTAACATACCGAAATATCAGCAATACTAGAACATATGATGGTTGCTGAGTACATCTGGTGGTATCCAGTGTGAACTCCTGCATTTCAACGCAAATATAGTAATTAAAGATTCAATTGCAACAAACAATCCCACATGGTTAAATTAATGTAGTTTAGGTAAGGAAAAACACAAGACCGATTTTATCGTCTACAGACTAATACGTTTATTACCATTTCATTTTAAACACACTGAAACAAAGGAGAAATTCGTTTAAACTTCTTCGCGTTACAAATGTCCCAAGACTGCCCGTCTCATAAATTAAGTAGTTGCATGTTTTAAGCACAAAAGCTCGACTCACCATCTGAGTGGGCTAAAGGTGGCTATAACATTTTATAAATCCCTTTTGTATACCATAAATATTGACAGGTGCATATTCATAAACGCAACAGCTTGTCCCCCTCATCATCTGTGCTGCTGGACATATATATATATATAACATATTGAGAATAAAACTCCGGCTAGTTTAGACGGAATAACTCTGATTACTCAGATTTTACCATATAAGTAAATGAAATGGAAAGCAACAGAATAATGTAAATCTAAAAAGCAGACACAAGGGCTAGCGTTCTTCACATTCATATTATAGTGCAAAGCGTTAGAAGCTACTAGGCGCGATTTTGTTGAGTTCTCCACTGGTGCGAAAATGTTTTTCAAGTGTTTACTTTTGTCAGCTTATTTTTAGTGCACTTATATTTGGTCTTGATAGCCGAAATACGTTGCAACATTTAAAACGTAACAAGCGTGTCTTAGCTGACTAGCGAAATAGGGCCAGTACTTTTTACTAAACGGTGAGATTCTCAGATAGTTTACTAGTTAACGGGCGATGTTAGTCTGTAACGTTGTTTCGCCAATATTATTTTACTAATTATTATGTTACAGACAAGGCAACGAAAGCCTGACAGCTAACCGTTTTTCTTGAAAGGTGATCCAGTCCACTGGACTAAGTAATTTCATGCCTCTGTAATTTTCGTAAATTACCAGATAAGCAGACACTGTAATTCAATGGAACACGAGATTCTGATGGGTTAATTTTATCCGCTATCTGTCTAACCGAATGGCTGAGGAGGCTAACATAATCGGTAACAGTGAAACAAACGCGCTTTTAAAATCTTTCATTCCAACTCAAAGGGAATTTGAAAGTGTTATTCCCGCAATCTGTTCAGTAATGTTAAGTGGCACGTTTAAATGACAGTGCTTATCCTCTATGTAAGTGTTCGCGCTACATGTTGGAAAGGTGTAGAGCTTTTCTGGTTATACATATATACATTTATTAAATTATCAGTTCTAGTGTACATTTGATTCAGTTCGCAGCGGTCGTCGCCGAAAATTTAGATAACATTTGAGTTGAATTAGAACATCAAAAGAGTTTCCCTTTAAACAAATTTTGTTCGTCATGTAACTAAAGAAGTTTTAGAACGCGAATTAGATAGTTCCCAATTAATCTGCTTGAGAACACACGGCTGAAGATGGTCCGATTTGCAATCTTATGTTGAAGCAAACCGTTAATATGGAACTCTTACCATCTGTTTTATGTGAGAGGATAACTATTGTTTTCACAAGATTTAATCAACATCTCTGTAACTTATAAGCGACTTCAACATAATGTTGTTGATCAAAGTCAATGCAATAAAATGACGTGTACAGTATTCTCGACCGGTTATAGAGGTTTTAAATTCAGTCGATTCTTAACAGTAGCTATAATTATTTTCAAGATCGGAATCGCATAACGCAAGACAGATCCTAACTTATGACAATTAGATTGACTGACAGGATTGAATAAATACTGCCGTGTTGCACAACTAACTAATGGATAATCACGCTGAATCCCCCTCCCTGAAGTTGATATTCCACGAATAGTTGGCTAGTGTTTGCCAAATATTTTGTGTGTATCTAGAATAACATTCAATTTTCGGTAGATCAGCCATTAGGTGCTCATTTTTCGCAAGGAAATATGTAAATTTCACTCAAATGTTTGTATCATCAACGAAGGGAATTCAATGTTGCTTGTGTAAAAATACGCGTTCTAAATCTACTCACAGTGCGTTGTTTAGTGATAATATTTTCATTATAACAGAAAGTTAATAACATTTTTCAAGTCTAAAGCGTCTGCCGTAATTAGAATGTTATGTCGTATGCATAATAACTTCCAACCGTTGCAAAAATTTGTTAGCTAGTCTGCTGCCATCCAGCTTACGGCCCGGTTAACATGGTTTCCATTATGTTACAGTAAAATGTGCGCCGTTGTCAGTAACGCTTCTCACCAAACGGATATCGGTAAGTGATTAAATATAATATATCTATATATATTTATATATACGTACGCATATATGTTAGCTAGTGCAGCTCATGTGAGTAATAATCCATGAAATACGGAATCAAAAATTCATTCGCTGCAGTCATGCGATATTTTAGAAATTTACATTCAGATAAGGAAATACAGTAAAGCAACAAGTTGAAAGGACATACATATTTTGAAATTCAATATTTGACAACGTATGACCGGTGTCATACAAAGCGCATTTTCTTGCAAAACATTTGTTATGTGATAAAACTAACATATAAGCTGCAATGCCGTGAATTGTACTTGTTGAAAAATTGTTGCAGTTCCTCATAAAAGCGTACCGATATTTGGCGAACGTCCGTGTCTCAATCTTCTCGAGCTAACGGTTCAATAACCCATTACAATAATTGCTTATATTAACGAAGGTCTCAAATTTATTTCGCCTTAGCCCTAAATGAAGCTTAATTATTCAATCCGATAGAACATAAGATGGCCAATATTACGGTATCCTGTGTTACAAATTCAACTTTCAATTGGTAAGGACGGCGTTGTCCCCAATGTTTAGCTACTACAGCGAGGAATTTAGATTGGAATCCGAATGTGTCTTATGTTATCCGTAAAAACTAGTTTGTGTCAGAGATAGCACTTATTTAAATACTAAATGTATTCAACTCTTAGTGTAACTAAAATGTCCGTTCATTGATCCTATTCATAAATCCAGTTGATTACATCGGTGATGTCTCTTCCTACATTGATGCTGAACCAATGTATGCGTGTGAGATTGGTTAGCAACGTAGAACGACGTTTAACAGAAAAGAGCGCAAGCATTTGTCAGACTTGTCAGGGTTAAAAGTTTCTTAAATTTAGCTAATTCGTGGCATTTTAATATCATGGATCACTGACCATCTGTTTGACAACAGATAATCACCAGAGGTAGATCCAAACGATCTATTCCAAACAGAACTTACCTCATATCTTACCAAACGAATGCATCAGTATTCTTAAGCAACACATGCTTAACTAAAGCCCACAAAACTATGTGTTGTCAGCCTGATGGCTACGTTAACTTGCAGGTAACTATAAATCTCAACTTGTTAGTGTCAACGAAAGAACCAATGTGGCTTTATTTACTGTTTGTTTATTACAGCCATACCGGACAAAATAATCCCGAGGATATTCGGGTCTAATGAGACGTTGGGTAAATTGGATTCTAGATAACTTTTGCTCACAATACCGCCAAAAGAAGCTAAACAAACAGCTGTATTGTGCTCAGCCATACATGGAAATACGCTTCGTATAGATTATAAAGAAGTCAATGAAGAAATCTCAGCTTAAAAGTGTGACGGAACATAGTTTATCAGATAGATCATCAGTGCACATACGAACTTTCTGTGTTAGGTTCCTTGCTGACGATGATAGATAAAACTTATGATAGCTGATCTACTACTTTCTCCCAATGCAAGAAGTGGCTATTCAGAAACATGTAAATAAGTCCAATAAGAATGCATGACCAAACCTGGTTTTGAAATCAGTATTTCATAGGACGAGAAAAGTAGGTTACTTATTTAGCCGTTAGCAATATTACACCTGATCAAGGCCTAGTCTGTTCCAGCACAAATCCTTAGACTTATTCACAGTTGAACCCACATTGGAATACACCTTTGAAATTTACAAGTTTATAGGATGAGGCCAAAGAGGCTTCTTAAGACCGACTCATACCCACTGCACCGCAATTAATCATACGCTATTGAATCGAAAGCCAACATAAGTATTCACCACAATCTTTTGAATAGTTTATGGTCGGTTATTGAGTTTACTATAGGGAGCTCATCATTGCTTTCCATTGCTCTTCACCTGCACCGCATCTGTAGTTCCCAGTATAGTGATAAAGTTGCTACCGCTAGCCGTACAACCTATGCTATAACGTGCTGAGTCGTTTAAACTTGAAAGCTTTCTTTTCTCATCAAGCAGGCTAATGTCAGGTAAAGGGGCTTTTGGTGCGATTATGTTCTGCTAGACTGGAAAGAGGAAACAATTTGGTTCCTCATCTTTTCATTCATTTATTGTGAAGGTGAATGGTTTCCGCGTTTTCATGTCGACTACTAATGTTATGGAAATACTTGAGTTTGTCCACTATAAAAGTTAACTGATGTTGCACGAAATCAAGTCAAACTCTTTGTCTGAAAGTTTGATCGTGATTATATGTGCTACAGCAGACACAACAATACAGATGACATTTAAAGAAAAAGTGCCAGATAACACGAAACGTATTATGCACACATTAAAAGAAATCGCAGATCGCGGTCAGTTAACTTTTGAGAAAACTTTCTTCATCTATACGACAGATCCGTTGATATAACCAAAACGTTTGTTTAATACTGATTAAAACGCTAACAAAGCCTTGACTTGCTTTATGGAACAAGTGAGTAATTTTGTATTTGTATCTGACTATACCGAATACATTGAATGCTAGAATGTAACACGCGTTTGTTTTGGAGAGCTCATATCATCACCTGCATTCTGCACTTGCAGGGAAGTGTCAATTTATATGCGACTAAGAATGATAAGAAACATATCCATCATTTTCTCGCTATTATTAGTTTTATTAAAATAACAAATGTTAACAGCTGCTAAAGCAAACATTATTCCATATCGTTTATTACGTCTGAATTTGTGCCTTCCTGTTTCATCACATGTACTTAGCGCAGTCAGCTGCTTTTCAAGAAGATATAAAATGGTTTTTCTGAGTAGATAAACTAGTGTGCATTTAATGTAAACTCCTTTTCCGTTGCTTCATTATTCACCTTTGATTTATACACGATATTTTGCTCAACATCCATAATCCTTAACCTTTTTGTAGCGCACTGGATGCCTCGGACCAGATATGGGCTTAATCTCTCTTCATTAATCGCAAGTTTATAGGAAACTCAGTCATGCAGCTTTAGTAACTAACAACATTTTCCAAATGCATGCCTGTACGCCGCAGCATTGTCATCAGCACCTGCCCGTATACAGTTGTGTTTACAGTTGTGTTTGTAGGTACAAGAATACCAAAGATAAATCTGCTTCAATATTAGATCTGGGCTTTGTCAGTAGCGAGACTTTGTGTGCTAAAGCATGTTTCAGCGGCGGAGCATAGGTCATGTGGTTCATATTGTAACCTACAGTTTGTAAAATAGGAGTTTGAGTTAATTACATGACTTTTACAGCTAAACAACTCTCGTATTAATGTATGGCTGAATGCATTAATTCGTATATTCTATAAGTATAAGAGCAACCATAATGGGGATTTAAAAGTGACAGCCAAAGTTATCTTATGCCAAGGCGGCAATTAGTCAGAAGGCGCTTGAAAGTAAGGATGGAACTATTTATGTGGCAAAGCCGCACGGACGCAAGTCCTCATCAGCCGGTTCCTTGATATATATATATATATATTACTTCACTTGAACGTCTTTATTATTCCACTAGTCTTTGAACAGATACATATCAAATGCAATTATGCTATAAAATTTGCTTAGACCACTTACTAGGCTGTAAACTACAATCCACCAATGTACCGTTTGCTTTTAAATGAGGTGATTTTTATATGGGCCAGTGATATTGCTGAACACGAAATGTCAGCAAATTTAAATCGACCCTCTGTGTCTGCTCTATCTCAATACCAAAGATGCCACATATTTTCTGTATTAAGAGCACTTTCCATTCAAAAGAGTTCGTTAAATTGTCCAACAAGATGATAAAACTTCGTCAGGTTTCATAAAAATTTTAGTGGTTCTGTATGACGGCAGACTTTTGGACAATCTGTCTGGAGCCGTTTATTATGATTTGATTTGCGTTGCAAGTTCTTTGTATAGCGCAGATAATATTTTGCTCCAATGCAAAACAGGCCAGCTGAAACAAGGAGAAAACAGCCATTTTCCTGAAATGTTGAAGTCCGCATAATTATGCAATTCGAGTCTCGCGCACATGTCTATGGTGATCATGCAGCCTAATCTAATGAATGCTGGGCTTCGTCTATTAGCATATTTTTTTCCGCCGCCGAATAATACATTAATGCTAACTTCTCTTACCTACAGTTTTCTGACTGATCAACTTTAGTATTCGCACTGTGTAATCCCTTATAGTTGCCTTGTTTAACCTGGTTACTTTCACAATGATTGGCAAAAAAAGGATAACTGTTGCAACGGTGTCCATATGAACAGTCCAGCCAACTTGAGATGATGCGCCGAATGAGGGCGTGTCGTCTCTCAACCGATGGGCTCATTTGATGCCGCAACTTCAGTTACGGTAGGCATTTGTTACCAATAGAACTGCAGTATTTTTCATCAAACTGTACAGGTTCTGAGGTAATTCAACGTAGTATCTGATGCAACCATATTTTTCTGTCAGTGTAATTTGCTATGCATTCAACAGTTTTCTGTTGACATAGAACTTTTGCCTTCCTAAATCCAACAAATTGCTTCAAACACAGCTTTATTACTATCAATGAGCAGGGAAATGTCTATCTTGTAACGGCAGTTTTCTTTAGTTTTCAAATGATATCAAGCGCGCAGCTGCAAAATAGTGTGCATCTTACAACCTCTCCCAGTCTACCGATTGCATTAATTTCAGCCAGATTCTAATGCATTCAGTGTAAGTAGTTAAACTTATTGCCATGACTCGCTGCCCTGACAGGCTTTACAAACTCATCTCACAATTTTCTTACATCAGCCTAAAGTCCTGTGACAGAATCTACTGATTGCCAACAGCGACCGAAATATCTTCATATAAACAAACGCTTTGACTTACCCAATGCTAAAGTAACCCATCAATTTTGCTACCGTATGCACTCAAGTTTTTCCGTGGACAATTCGCTTCAACAAAACAAGAACTGTATTGCTGTTCGAAGACCTAAAAACATTTAAAATCAAACGAGCAATTAACTTTCATTAAAATATTTGAAGTAAACTTAATTACAAATAACGAAAATCATGCTGTTGACCAAAGGCTAGCTGAGCTAAATCACTTAGCTTAAACAAGAAAGCATCATTTTGGCATTCCTTGGAAACTGCTACCCGTTATTTCCATTCCCATCTTGAGCGGTTTTTTATCAGTATACATGCCGATACCACCCAACCGCTTTTGCTCCATGAAGATAGCTCCAATACATTATGCTAGTGTTTTGATTAATGCGATAGTCCTCAATGCCTGTGGCCTGTATAACTATTTCTTTAACGCCTAGAAAAGGACATATGACTTTTCTCTCAATTAAGAGTCAAGAGATACTGCTTTGGTTGACAGCCTCGTAATTTTCACCATGAAAATGGATGATGAGCCCCTCCATATCGCCGTTAGATATCATAGATGGAGGTCCGCTGTCTTCTACTGCTTTCCGGCTATGTGGTTGCTGTCTGCCTGAGTCAGGGTGCGACAAATCCTCACTAGTACTTTCCAATCCCCACACTAATCACGACATCAACAACCGCCTTGCTCCCCATAGCCGATGTGAAAACACAGTTATACATTAGAATCATAGATGGCAGGTCCAAAATGTGAAAAACAGCGACATAGTAAAATTGCTAATTATCACAAGCTGGATGAGTTTTATATCCGGAGTCAGTAGTACATTCAGGTATGTGGCAAAAAGCAGGATATTTCTCTGGTAATATGAGTGGCGTGATTACCGCCCATAAAAGTATCTTTTCGATTTGTTCTACATAGCTGCATCCCCGAGAAAGGTGGTTAATCATTTATCCTGCAGGCAGCCTAAACAGAGAAAAGGGTTTGTTTGACTGTCTGAAGATTCAAGCCAGCGCCAGTTATGACATTATAACTGTACCCCATGATCAAACCATGTAACACCTGCATAAAATGACACTTAGATAATTTTCACCTTCAAACATACTGTTCGCGTATTTCTTGTTATAAGCTCAGTGAGTATTTCGTGTGCATTTTACGCGTAGCTAACAACAAATATGGAATTTTCATTTCTCTTTAAGATGACTATTATGTATGATTCACTTATGCTTTTCTGGGCACATTCCCATTGCTTTCTAAATGGACTTCGAGGGGTGGCCATCCTGTGACAGATCGACACTTCGCTCTGGTTCCTATCATTTTTATAAAAGAACCTGGTAGGTGCTTCCATCAACTCAATATGTTAATCTAAGAGTTCGAACCGAGCAAACAATTTACAAATTGAGCTGCTTTACGCCCCTTCTATATGTTCCTATGATGAGTCAAAAATTTGTCCGTTTTTAATCCATTCAAAACACAAAATGTTTACCAAAGTTTGCGATTGATAATATTAGCATACATCGGACGCAAATGCGGGTTCAGTGAAGTAACTTAACGAGATTTGCTTTAGAGAGTATTGCGCTTTTCTGATTGAGATTTTCCGTGACAATCCTTTTATATATAGTGTGCATAAAAACTCATCCCTTACGAGTAGTTAACTGTTGTGACAATCCTTACACGTCTTAAATAAGTGGTTTATGAGCAGAGGATTCGAACTAAATTCAAACTTGTCTCGTTCTAGTTGCAGTTCACTTACCTCAATGATAAAACTAACTTTGAATTCTCTTATATGGTGCTCTGTATCTGCCAGTGATTCATTGTACCCAAAGTCAAGGATTCCGAACTGATGGACCATTACATCAAATTGACATGGTAATTAGGGAATAAATCGCAAAGCATGTGCTTCAATGATACAATTTATCGACATTTTGAGCTGCTTCGATGACCCACACTTCTTCCTGGCCTTCAGCACCCACAGTATAATGGTTGAAGGGCTTACTACTTCCAGTGCCTTAGGTTCTAAGAATGGAACAGTTGTCATTGTGTCACTGTTTTCACTAGCAAATAACCAGACTTCCATTGGCCGCTTAAATAGGTTGCATGTTTCCATTAGCTGCAGATCTTGCGAATAATTAGCGGTCAGATTCTCGTCAGGTACGTCATCGCATGCCTTGCGATTACTTAGGAAGCAAATATGGTAGGAATGAAATGGAGCTGATATTGTTAGCTGATTGATATATTAAGCGCCATGGTCGCAGTAATTTCGATAATATACGATGAAACAAATAGCCCACAAAAAAGTCAAAATAAAATAAAAAGAAAGCAAACAATTCATTTATTTGGACAGCGTTTTTAAAGTAAAACTGATAAGCAGAACTGGTGAAAACCAGAGGTGGTTCGGACAAGTAGTCTAATCTGGATTTGCAAAATATGACGTCCCGATCTTGCCAAGAATCCGTCGATTTAAACCGGATATTTAAATAATAATATTAAGCTAGTAGCAAAGTGCAGTAAACTAGTGAACTTGTGGGTAGTTAAAGAACACGGGAAGAAGAATGCATACTGGTGTTTCTTCTGATAGAACGAAACTATAGCCGATTCCTTTAGCGCAACTGTGACGATTAACTAGTAAATTGGTTGCAATGAGTTCATCGATTATGAAATACCTTGGTGTCAGATTGATGTATGAGAGTGTGCGCTTCTAAATATTTTTCATATTCTACTAAATTCAGCCACTAAAATTTAGTGTTTGGTATCTTTAGAATGACCCCTAACGCATCATATATAAAATAGCGCGAATCATGCTCGCTGAATGGGCATTTGGCGCCTGGCAATGAGCGAACGGATTTCCGTTTACGTTAGTACGCAGCATGTAGGCATCAGGAACTTTTCGAGTTACTTCGCGTTTGCTTTTTCTACGTAGATAAAACGTAGGTGGCGAGTATGCAAGTGAGTCATTCTTCTTTCACTACTACAAAATAACTATAAGATCGATGTCCTTCGTTGATGCATCCACATCACCAAGACAAAATATAATAAAGTAACCGAAGCGAGAAAATTTACCATGTGAGCAGTCCCTGTTATATATTCACCAGTCGCTTGTGTGCACAATATCAAGCTTATCAATGCCCATAACACAAGTTATATGCAAGCCTATGGGGTGATTCGTTATAAGTTTTATACTTATCCATGGTATGGGATATATTCCAACTATATGATCTGTACATGTTTTGATTTTCAAATGCTCTACAGCATTTATAATGTAGCTTTCCAAGGTGTCATAGGAGTAAAAATATCAGAAAGTCGGTGAAGTTGAGGATCGGATGTAGGTGGTTATTAAAAGAAGTTCAAGGGAAATAATGCGGCTCTCAGTGGAAATGTCCCTTCAGGATCAGTTTCTATGCGTAGTAGTCCATCTAACGGGTGCATCCGCAATTCCACACCCCATTTGGTTTATGGTCGGTGTGGAGTAAAGTTAACTAAGTCATTACCGTAGTACCTCATTTTTACGCCTGTATTTCTGTAAGGCGAGTAGCAGATTCGCAGCAATAAGTAAGCTCCGATTTTCTATTTGTATACTTTTCTGTGCCTTTAAGCTCCTATCAGCTTCAGACGTTATGTAGTTTGACTCATTTTACTCGCTAAGTATCTGACAACACGCTATTCCTAGTCGTGTTTCTTACTCGCTAACATGTCTGTGGAATATTATGCCGAGCGCTGTATTGATTAACTCGAAAGCTTCATTCGTGCTCTCAGGAGATCGGCCTAGTAGTGGTCAAGTATCGAAAAATGTAATATATTAATCTAGGAAATTAAAGACATTGATAAGTGAGCGACAATCATTCGGCAGATTCTTCTTCAATTTGAAAGGTGGGATCACATAAAAAATGATAAATACAGCTCTCTAGAGCTTCTGCAATGGATCCTAACGAATCATTGCCATTAAATTGAAGGAAACGTGATAGCCGATATTTGATTTCGCAAAACACTGAAAACTGCTACTAAACTCTAGTTGTTTTCTCCGGGAAAGACGGGAGAAGAGCTAGCAGTGTAAATAGAGAAAGACTATGTCAGGTTTGGTTGGCAGAACGAGATATAACGTGAGGTTTTAATTGAAAATGATACATAGTTAAATGCAAAGAATAGGATATTATTCAGAGTATGCACACACGAACATGCAAAGTCTTAAATGTGTACCTATAGATCAATCCGTTCTGTATACACTGGTTTCATGCTGTATTCCTGTTTTGTTAGACATTTTAGTTGCAGCACATTGATTTAGTTATTCAGCATATTTCTAAACGTTTGGTTGAAATAAGAGGGTCAAAATTCCATTAGCATCCTGTTCCTGATAGCCCAGTATTTTGTCAAGTAAAATGTCCCGCGAACGTCTTTTTAGGTCTATTTGTGGAAAGTGAAAGTCTTTTATTCATGTTGTCAACTTTCAATTCTGAATGAAGTGTCTACTGTTCTGCGGAGCAACTACATTTTGTGCGATTGTCCAACAGAAATCTCGCGCTAATTTTCATTCTCCGTAGCCAAAAAGCTCGTTTAAGCAAGTTACAGCGCTCCGAAAGATTTGGGGTTGGAGGTTTAAGAAATAGTGTTTTGTGAATTGACACTGCACATTCTCCATTTATAAGTGATCAAGCTTTCTGTAAATGGTAAATACCATCGGACCGTAATCCAACAGAAGGCGTTCATTGATCTTGAATCTTTGACGGTTGCAATCACGCAATACCAGGGATTACAAGATGGACATAGGTGTTTGGCAGGCTTTGGTTGATATGGATTCGATCTGCTCCTCGAAAACGAGGGCGATTGAATAATGAGCACCATGCCTCGCATGGTGCTTTATAATTGAATTAGTTTCCTGCAGAGGTATAAGTTTCGCATCTCGATATTGCGTCCATACGCTAATGTTGCACCGTTATCTACAGTGAACGAAATTGGCGAGATGTCACACCATGTTCCGAAAGACAATAAGTCTCCACGTGTCAGTATAAAATGTATTTCCGATTTGTAAATATAAGTGTCTACATTATTTAATAGCGTTAGTTAAAACTCATGGTGAACCAATTTAATTTCGTCAGCTCTGTGGTTAATGTAAGTCAAGAAAAAGAGTACCCAGAAAGCTTCATTGGACCATGCCACAAGTAGCTGGAAGCGACTTTTTCCTGTGAATCCCTATTTGAACACGTTGAACCTGCTCATTAAATATCGTCTAAGTCGGATCAGCTAAGCATTTAGGAATCAAAAGATTGACTTTTCCAAGTAAGTGTTAAGGGGCATTCTGTCTAAGGCGTTTTATAGGTCGAAGACAATGTGAATAGCTTCATGGCCGTTATCCAT
>CALYDF020004244.1:0-19922 GCA_944474145.2 Dicrocoelium dendriticum
TCCTGTGCCCAGCATGGCTTTCGGCGGGCACGCTCGTGTACCTCGAACCTGCTTGTTGCTAGGGAAAACTGGGCGAGGTCGTTAGACGCTGGGGAACTATTGGATGTGGTTTTCGTAGACTTCAGCAAGGCGTTTGACAAGGTCCCCCATGAATGGCTCCTTCTTTAACTCCTAGGTACCGGTGTCTTTGGGAATGTCCTTTCCTGGATTGCGGATTTTTTGAATGGCCGGACCATGCGAGTCAAGGTGAATGAAGCCTACTCCACTCCTGTGCTGATGACTAGCGGTGTTCCGCAAGGGTCAGTATTGGTCCAGAACTGTTCAAGATATTTATCAATGATCTCCCATCGGAGCTTCAGACGGATTGCCTGGTTTACGCCGATGACATGAAGCTGTGGATGGAGGTAACCTGTCTTGAGAATGCTGACAGATTGCAGGCATCATTGGACATTCTACACGACTGGTCAGTCAACTGGCAATTGCCCATAAATTGTGAAAAATGCTCAGTTCTCCCCATAGGCGCCCTCGAACCTTTCGGGATATACCATATTGGTGGGGTGTTACTCAGAACCACCATTCTTGAAAAAGATCTCGGTGTGCTTGTCTCACATGATTTACGGACCTCAGAAGACACACTACGGAGGGTTGCCGTTGCCACCAGGATGTCCCATGCCATACGGAGAGCCTTTTCGCGACTGACTCCGGATACCTTCAGAATCCTGTTTACTTCTCATGTGCGCCCGATCCTTGAATACGGACTACTCGCCATCTGTCCTCTTACCAGGTTCGAGTGTAACATGATTGAGAAGGTACAGCAGCGTGCCTCGAAATCCATACTGGAGTTAAGGGACTTGCCTTACCCTCATCGACTACAGCAGATGCACCTGTTCTCCCTGGAATATCGCCGACGTAGAGGTGATCTGCTTTTTACTAGGCGAATTCTGATGGGGGAAATGGGGATGGAGCTACAAGCGTTCTTTCAAGTCAACACTAATAGTTCCACTCGGGGGCACAACTGGAAACTATATAAACCCAGAAGACTCAGAGTTCGCTCCACTCTCGCTCTATCAACCCGCATTGTCAATGACTGGAACGACTTGCCGAAACATGTGGTCGACGCGCAGTCGGAGGAATGTTTCAAGCGATTTTTGGATTCTCACTTGATGTGTAAGCTGGGACCCTGCTTCTTCCAATGTAGCTGTTACGGCCCCTTGTGGAACACCGTCTCGTAGCGACTCACGGCATCCACGCAATGATCGGGAAGTGAAGGAGCTGACAAAGGACTTTCCTTCTGCTCTCTACAATCCAATGATCCAATGATAAATTAAAGTGATGACAACAGGTCTAGTTGAAGTTCACGGCATAATCGAAAGCAGGCAAATGGTAAATACAAGTGAAGTGTAAACGGCTGTTTTATGGAGCAAATAAGTGTTAATGCAATTGTTTCATGTATGTAAAGGTTATGCTTGCGGTAACTTACTTGCTTGGATAAAGGGATACATATCTCTTGTCCGATTATTGTGTTTTTTGTAATCGTGATGAATAAAAGCGAAATTTACAACCAATAAATCTTATCAACTACCATTTTTTTCTACATACTTAGGCACAAAGTGACCTATACACATCTCTTTCAAATCCAGTTATAAAAGCATCACCATTTATCCTGGCGTACCGGAACACAAAGTCCCTCCAGGCCAATTTTTCATGTCAAAAATTAGCCACTCCCTAGACTTTTCGATGGATGACGATCTGAAAATTTCTCAGATGGAGAGGGCGACATAGTTCATTCGTCGGAGCGTTAAAACTGTGAAAGCTTACCAAAGGGAGACGGCAGGTGCTACCGGAAGGATGCCCGTACCGATATATTCAGTTTGTGTGCGTGCGTAGCAATCGCTCATATGTTGCTGGAAAGCGGTAAGTGTTGTGTATCCGCCTGATGAATATATTTTAACAGGTACCGGTGTTACAATTGCCCTGGGGGGGGGAGAATGTTGCGAGATTAGAAACGCCTATCTTTGGCATTCGCATAGTGTTCACGTGGGGAAGCCTTGGCCGTATGCTGAAAATCGGCAGCTAACAGCGGATCAGGAAGGCATGGTGCTTAACTTAATGAAGACGTTTCGTCGGACGCAGGAAATGCGTGCATTTGTGCGTCTTCAATATAACATTCGTTTAACAAGTCGCGATTTGTATGACATGCGGCGTCGTCATCGTAACCCTTGTGTCACGGAAGTGGAGGAGATTACGCAGCTGCTGCGAAGAAATGGTCAGGAAACTGACTAAATTTGGTAACGTCTCAGTTAACGCCTCAAACACTCGAACGCGCTTACTTCATGTAGTCCTATCCACCCTGGAGGAACGCAACGCGCTGTTGCGGTTTGCCTTCAAACTGAAGGGTACTAATGTTAGCGCTCAGCCAGGCCTCCCATTAACTGATAGGCAGAAGCGAAAATAGGCCATTAAGGACCTCAAACCCAGCCGAGCAGCCGGTGAACAAGGTCTTCGGTTGGTGGATTTTCTGGTGGTCAGCCAGCGGTCTGTTTTCGCCCTATCAATGCCAGTACTAGTAGCGCAGGACCCAGGGCTGAACATTACGAGTACCTTCGAATAGTGCTAAGCAATGTGCGCAGTCTAAGGAATAAGATGTGCGAGATAGGTCTGCTTGTAGATGGGTCTCATCCCGATATATTTGCATTCACTGAAACGTGGCTGTCTTGTGTCATCACGGACGGTGAAGTACATCTGTGGCTAACACCAGTTAGATGTGGTTGCTTCGTTGGCCGACAAGGCGGGGCGTTGCGCTTTATGTTAGCTATGGACTTGATGTTTTACGTACATACATGTTTCAGTCGGCGGTTAAAACTATCGAAACTCTGTCGGTAGTGGTTACCACTTCCTCAGCTCAAGTTACAGTTGTACTTGTGTATAGTAGCAGTAGGAGTGCGTCCAAATGGGTGTTACACTTTAATCGCTCCAATTTGGCAAACTGTTGCTTGATACTGGGCGATTTCCATCTACCAGAAGTTTGTCGGACAGATCTTTCTTGCAACTCGGCGGAAGGTACTTTCCGTGCAGGTCTACTTAAGCTTAAGCCACAACTACCATTGCATCAGTTCGTGGACCTCCCGACTAGGTACATGGATGCCCAACTTCCGTCTATTTTGACCTAGTGTTTACCAATCACTACACTTCGTAGGTTACATCGCTGGCAGCTCTCCCTTAGGTGCTAGTGATCATCTTTGTTTATTGTTCAGGTGTACTCTGAACAGGCGTCACCAGAGCATCTCCACGCCATTTCCAAACGTATGGCGTGCTCACTATCAGGCAATGCGTATCAAGGCTTCTGGGTTGCGTGGCGAAATCTCGGGGGTTGATACGGTTCAGGCGGCCTGGGATAAAGTTAAACCTTACCTCACGGAAGTGTCTACTCCCTACATCCCGATTGCAAGGAGAAAGGAGACACGAGCGCGGCCGCCGTGGATAGATACCACTGGTAAGTACATGCTCCAGAAGCGTTCTAGGTGCTGGAGGACCTACCGTGCGGCTCCATCAACTAGCAACTATGATAGATACCGCGAGGCTAGAAATAGGTGTAAACAATACATAAGGAAAGCTCGGCTGTTGTAGGAAACGGAATTGGCTGATGGAGCTTCGGAAAACCCGAAGAAGTTCTTCGCTTATGTTAAGAGACGCTGTGGTTCAAATTCGGTAATCCCAGCTTTAATGCGGGCCGATGTAATTTGTGCGCATGCGGACCCAGATAAGGCTCGTGTATTGGGGAGCAGTGTGCAGGGGCTTTTGTACATGAGGCCGCGTTGACTAGCCTTGAACTTGTCCGCAGCGTCTCTGAGGGTTCTTATTTAACGGAGTTTACTGTAGTGAAAACGCAAGTCCTTAAATTGCTGCAAGAACTGAACCCTTCCAAAGCAGCTCGACCTGATTCAATTCACCCGAAGCTTCTGCATGAGTTGGCGGTGGAACTAAGTGAACCGCTGACGATGGTGTTTGAGAAGTCACTTGACAGCTGTACATTACCTTCTGAATGGAAGGAGGCCGCCATCTGTCCTACCCTCAAAAATGGCGACAGGAGTCTGTCAGCCAATTATAGGCCAGTCAGTCTGACTAGCGTCGTGGTCAAACTGCTTGAAAAGCTGGTGGGAGATTCGTTGGAAGGTCACTTGAATAGGTTTAATCTACTCATTAGTGCATAACATGGATTCCGGAAGGGGTTTTCGTGTTTGACGAATTTGTTGGTTGCTCGTGAAGCTTGGGCGGATTCAATAAACAGTGGCTACGTAGTGGATGTGCTTTTCGTAGACTTCTGGAAAGCATTTGATAAGGTACCCCACTTGAGGCTATCACAAAAGCTGGACTCCTACAGCGTATCTGGCCGCGCCCTTCACTGGGTATCTGCGTTCTTGCAGGGAAGGGAGCAGTGTGTACGTGTAGGTCGCAGCTTATCGTTTAGGCAAGGGTCCTTAGCGGTGTCCCACAGGGCTCGGGCCTTGGATCGGTGCTTTTCTCCATCTACGTAAACGATCTCCCTGGAGAGCTTGGAGTATCATCCCTGTTGTTTACTGATGACCTTAAGCTGTGGAATGTTGTAAATGTCGCTGGGGTTCTGAGCGCATACAGCATGCCTTGGACAGACTCTGTGACTAATGCCCATTAGTCAGGCCAAGTGTTCCGTTCTTTTTATAGGCGCAACTTTCCCGCCTTCGAGCTACGTACTCGGCGGGGTGGAACTCCCCCTTGTCTCCAACCAGGTAGACCTAGGCGTTGTCCATTCCTCGTCTTTGCATTCTGACAACTGGAAAAATGCCGCAAGTAGGGGTTTCAGAATGTTATCGTTAATACCCCGTTCGTTCGGGTCTTAACTGTCGACATATTTGTGAAACTGTTCTCAGCTTTCGTTCGGCCCCACCTAGAATACTGCGTCCAGGCTTACTCGCCCTGCCTTGTTGGCCCGTGGCCGAGTGGTTGGCACGTTTGCTTTTCAACCATAAGGTCACCGGTTCGAATCCGCGTTGGGGTGGGCGTCCTCGCGGTATACTCAGCCCGCGGGCGACTAGTGGTGTTCGCGCGGCAGCGAAGCGTCGTTACGGCGTATAAGCTGACACATTTCATTTTTTCTTGCCCTGCCTTGTTCGGGACAAAATGGAGCTCGAGAGGGTTTTGAGAGTAAGTACCAAATGGGTCGAGGGGTTACGCGGGCAATCGTACCCCGAGCGTTTACTTAGCTTGGGTATGTATTCAACGCACTACCGACGGCTTCGAGGAGACCTAATCCTCAGTTACCGCATTTTAACAGGGAAGGTTGAACCGGACTTGAGCTGGCTATTTAGCCGGGATAGGTTGCCTTATCTTCGCGGTCATCCTATGAAGCTACCAGATCAGGGCGGATACTCGGTTATCGCATAGAGTTATTGAGCGCTGGAACTTCGTTCAAGAACTTGTAGTCAGTGAGCCTACAGCTGAGGGTTTCGAGCGCCAATTAGACGGTCTTGACTGGCAACACGAAACATTTCCCTTCAGCTGACCATGTCCATCTTCCAACTTTTAGTTCGTATTCTGTCATTCTCTTCACTCTTTGGTGTTATTCTTCTTTTAAATGAATTTCATTCCCCTTTATCTTCCTTTTTTCTTACTTCACTGAGCTACACGGCGGTGACTGCTAATGCAAGGAACGTTTGCGATAATTGGTTGACCAGGGTGTGTTTTGGGGTGTTCCGTTTTACATTTATCAAGACCTTCTAGCACATCATTTCCTGGCTCAAATATCCGATCAAGAAGAAACACTCAGGGGATTTTCCTATCTTTCCAGTCCATCTGAATCTGCATGAGGGAAGTGATATTCGGCACCTATTCTTCGTCCCCTCGCATATGCTGGAATTGGTTGGCCAATACGGGAAGGTAATTTTGGTGGGCTCCGCATATCAGATCAATTACGGCCTTTACATCCTATGGGATTGTATATTTGTGGACGTTAACGGCCTTGATATGAGCTTCTCCTATGCCCTTTTGCCCCATGAGACTGAGGCTACTTACCAAGAAGCAGTGAGCAATATACTGGATTTGGCCCCTGGGGTTGCCCGAGGTCGAACGTTGGTGAATGCGTTTCGCAATGCGTATCCCACTGCCAACCTAGTATTCTGCCGGGTACACATTATGCGCGAGATGCAGCGGCGTTGCTCTCATGTTCCCTTATGTAAGGCGGAGGATAAAAGAGCTCTGTTCAACATGATGCGATCGTTGTATGCGCACGATTGCGCGCATTATTATCACCACATGGAGGGTATATCGGTGCGCAACACGGAATGCTTCCAGTACCTTCGTCGCACGTGGATCCCATGGCGGTTTAGCTGGGTGACGCATTTGCTGGGCCACATGGTGTTATGTGGGTGCGAATGCACCGGTCGCGTTGAGAATGAGAATACGCATTTGGAAGGAACTTTGAGTGAGCGTTCTACTCTACTGCACCTGTTTCAGTTGATAGTGCAACGTTGCAGTTGTATTTTGGAGGAAAGGGAAACCGTCCTTGCCAGAGATAAGCTTTGCATGTGCGAATTTGAGCAGGGTGTAAGCGGTGGGCAAATGATTTTGAGGAAGATATCGCCATACGCCCGGCGGATGTACGTGCGGCACAATCTTAGCGTTCGCATCCGCAGTGTGAATCCGGACGGCGGGTATTGGCTCGTGGATGATGAGCGCCCGGGCATGCAACCTGTGGTCATTGAGAATGGCAGCGCATGCGGATGTCGATTTAATCGTCAGTGGCGCATTCCGTGTGCGCACATGGTGCACGCGTATGGACTGCAGAAGAGGTCCCTCCCGAACTGAAGGATGCCCTTGTGCTGCCACTGTACAAGGGCAAAGGGAGCACGCAATGTTACACGATTTATCGTGGCATCAACGTGCTGAGTTGTGTGTGCAAGGTGATTACCCTATTCACGCTAAACCGCCTTGTCAGTGCACCCGGCCGCTTTTCGAGGTGGTCGTTAATTGTGCGAAAGACCGTCATAGCACTCATGTACCGACTGTGGATTGCCCTCACCCTGTGACGGTCTCCCCAGTTGGACATGTACACAATGTGATAGACAGGCGCATAAATATTGGTAGATTGCAAGCGTTGCTGGCAGAAATCGATATGAACTTTCAAAGTCTCGGCTCTGAGGGGTAGGTACAAGTGCTGAATATTTTGCATGATTTGGGAATGTTATCTCCGTTAAGTTGCTTGTGCCTAAAGGAGTTCCGGTAATAGTTGTCAGCCTCCACGAAACCTTTGTCCCCGACAATATACTCCGTTGCGCCTCCGGTACATGTATTGGCTCTTAACAAGTGGCTTTTACGGCTAATGTCTATCCGTGCGGTCTATATGGGTTATCCGCCACTACTCTTCAGCCTCCACTAAACCTATGCCGCCGCATATATAGTCCGTTGCACCACCGGTAAGTGTATCGGCTGTTCACACGTGGCTTTTTGAACTGCTGTGTATGCGTCCTACCTATATCAGTGATACCACACTATTGCTCAGCCTACACGAAACGTTTCTTTCAGAACCCCTGTCTATTTGTGGTGCCTACTTCAATGGTCCGCCTCCAGGTACCACGGGACACAGTATACCTACTTCGTCGCACCTCCGGTTTTCGTATTATGCGTGCACAAGTGACTTTTAGAACGCGCGCATATTCCCTTCGAATGCATGATTACTCTGACTGTCACGTCGCTTGCAGACAGATGCAGAATGCCATGCGTCTAAACACCACCGCGTATTTTACACACCAGATGTTTGCATGTAACATAGCTTTCCAACAATATTACATGTTCGTACTGCCTAAGGAGTTTTGTTTCCCATGTCCGGTTTACATCGATTTTGAACAGTCACGGTGGCCTCTTATGAGGCTGGCAAAACCATTTCTCACTGTTCACCCTTAATGGGTTCCGAGCTGTATACACGCTCGCTCACCTAGTGGTGAATATTTCTGAATGGTTCAAACGTCCGTCACCTTTATTGCATCCGGTTTCCCAATGTCCGGAACCATCCACCATCCACCGCTGCTTATAAGCTAGCACCTTACCATGTATAATCGTCACTGCGCCTCTTCCCACATACTGCCACCGGCAAGTGATGAATCAATGACTCATAACCACAGGTACCATTGGATCTCCATGATCACTTCTCTTTCAGAGACCGTGATATGCGCCTCCGTTTGCTGTAGTGCTTAACTCAGCTACTGCACCTACTCCCACGTACTGCCACCCGCATGTGATGCACCATAAATTCATAGACACAGGTACCATTGGATTCCCATGGTCACTTCTCTTTCAGAGCCACGGTGGTATGCGCCGTCGTTCGTCATCCTACTTACCGCTGCCACTGCGTCTCCTCAAAAGTACAGCCTCCGTAATACGACGCATCTGTGAAACCTAGTTACAGGTATTTTTTCATTTCATTAATGACAGCTCTTCCACAGCCAAAATAACATGCGCCGCCGCCAAAGTGAACCTTCCACTGTCTATTTTTCTACGTATTTGCCCCACTTGGGCGTTCATCAGTGGTACATGTACCCAGGTAATGTTGCATTTCACTGCTGACATCCCTTTCATAGCCAAAGTACATATGCGCCGTCCACAACGTCAAGGTTATCGCTGCCCCTGGTCCTCCTCCCGCCGACTGGTACTTCTATATCAGGCGTTAGTGAATGCGAGTCAAAGGTGACATCAAATTTCAATGATGGCCTCCCTATCAGAGACATAGTACACATGCGCTGCAATCCACCATCCTCATTACCGCCCTTGGACACCCTGTGACATACGTGCATTAGTCTTCTCCTGTCATAGCACCGGATCCGGTCTTCTTTCCTTTTCCACTTTCGTCTACATTTCACATTCCTTAGAGAACGGAGCAACGGGCCTTTTCAGGGCCACCCTCTGTCACCGTGCCTTGTCGTCCCACATCGCGTAGGCCACGTGCAAAGTCTGCACATTACTTGCGGCGGACTACAAGCTCACAGGTAAAGTGGGTAGTTCCGTAATCTTTAGACAATATATGGGCCAATTCCTACATCTTGACTTGTGACGCAAAACTGCAAGCAATGCGAACAACACGCTCATCCATTAAGAACATCATAAGTTCACCTTATGCAGTTATTTTCAACGATGAACATGTGGCTGTAGCCCTACATTATTCCTAAACTTTGTTTCCTTATTTCACTGAGCCTTTGGAATGTTCACCTCGTAGCGACCTCAATTTGTCGTGCAATAATACTTGATGAACCATTTTTCAGTATTCTCGCTTGCTGGGTGATGAGCGTCCGCAGCGCTCCCCACAAAGACGAGAATATTTGCATATGGTTTGAGCGTCCCTCCGCCCACCTGATACAATCATACACCACCTTACAAACGCACGGCGTATATCAGAACAACGTCGTCATGTGCATCGGTACCCATTCTACTGCCAATCCGTTGCTCCAAAAATTCACTTCCTACTCAGTAATTCTTCTTAGTCTACCCAGCATCGGGTAAATTTATAATAAAAATGCGACAGTAATAAGTAACCTAAAATCGCCTGCATCTTCAGTTAAGATTAATGAACACTGAACACTATGTCTTATTTATTTCTTACCGTAACCTTTACGGAATTCCATCTTCCCTACTTCACCGCATACAACAGATTAACTCCGTTCCCCTTCCCGAGGCAATATTCTTTGAACGCTTTTAAATGTTTAAAAATCCCTGTTCCCCCAAAACCTCTTGAGCTCCGAAATGAGTAATCATCGACTTCCATGCTTACATACCATTACTTCATGCAAAATCATCTTGCGTGAATCAAAATCACTCCATTTATCACACCTAGCAGGAAAAGGATGATGATCAAAATAACCAACCGCTGCAGTCCCCACCATAAGATATAACATTCCTCTGCGTCCACAATTGAATACCACAAAGTCATTTGTAATTAAACACAATTTTTGTTTCAGGCAGCGTAACATTGTCGAAATCTCTTTAATCTTCCATTTCACATGTATTATACACCAAAACTGCCGGAATACATAGATGTACACAGAAACATTAATTCATGTATGCATTTTTTACTTATGAACATGCCAGTAAGGAATAATGGTATGTTCATAAGTAAGAAATGCATACGTGAATTAATGTTTGTGTGTAAATCCATGTACTCCTGCATGTTTGATGCATAATACATGTAAAATGGGAGATTGAAGAGATTTCGGCAATGTTATGTTGCCTGAAAGAAAAATTGTGTGGCTTTGTCGTATTCAAGTGTGGACGCAGAGGAATGTTACATTTAATAGTGGGGACTGCAGCGGTCGGTTATTGTGAGCATCATCCTTTTCCTGCTAGGTGTGCAAAATGGAATGATTTTGATTCACGCAAGGTGATTTTGAATAAAGTAAAGGTATGTATGCATCGAAGTCAATGCTTACTCATTTCGGCGCTTAAAAGGTTTTGGGGGAAACAGGGGTTCTTTAGACAGTTAAAATCCTCTAAAGAATATATATACAGTGGATTCCAGTTAATCGGACCACATCGGGACCAGACCATTTTGGTCCTATTAAACGGCTGGTCCGATTAACCGAAGTTACCCGATGTAACAAGATGGGACGTGCTATACATAACATAGGAAACTACTATTATGACCTGTATTGGCGGCATATATTTATAGCAAACACAAAAAAGAACTGCTTTGATAACGAACTTTGTTCACTGAAAAAGAAATTTACAAACAAATTCTTCGTAACGACCTACAAGATATTCAGCATGCGAAGTACAGTTTTATACAAAGGGATTACCGAATTCCATTCAGCGTTTGAAGACCGTATCCAGTGTGGTTTGACGCATTCTTTTAACAGACTGCATTCGCACAAAATCACCACAAACATGTAACGCAGTAATAGGACTACCTTCATTTCCTTCCTGCATGAAATAGCGGTGCAATGTTTCAATGCATTTCCTTGCATCCTGTTTTGTGACTGGTATCAACACGTTAGGGTTCTCTTCATCACTTCCATGGTCTTCTGTTGCTGTCGTGTGTTTCGCTACTATTCGAGCAACAATGGCAGCATCGCATTCTTCATTTCCATCACAGAGTTTAAGTTCGTTGTCGATTGACAAAAATTCTTCGTAATTTTCAACTTGTTTCAGCTCCACATTCTCGCCGTCATTTTCATTTACGATCACCATATCCACATCCATCTCCGAGACAATATGCTTAAAGCCACAGTGAGAAAAACAGTTCCGAAATGTCGCACTGCTCATTTGTCGCCAACTTTCGTCCACGAATGTAACGGCTTGCAAAATGTTGACCTTTGCACTGATTTTTCCGGCCGTCGAGGATGAGGTCAGCAAGCCTTCCTCGATTGATTCAAGGGTGTAATTCACCAACCTTGAACGATAAAACGTCTTCAAATTTTTTATGATGCCCATGTCCATTGCCTGTATCAAAAATGTGGTCTTGGGAGGCAGAAATTCCATCTGGATATTCTTCAAGAACTCCAAATTTGAATGTGCTGCACAATTGTCGAGAAGTAATAACACTTTTCTCGACTGCCGTTGTAGCTCTGTGTCCCGATCTTTCACCCATTTTTTAAAAAGTGTAGAGCTCATCCATGCATTTCTGTTCGCACGATACACAACTGGTAAACCGTCCATTCTGAGTCCTTTAAAGCAGCGAGGCTTGGCACATTTTCCTATAACCAGCAACTTCCTCTTGTCTGTTCCGGATATGTTTGAGCAGCACAAGACAGATACGCGATCCATTGCTTTTTTGCAGCCAGAGAGAGTAACATGTTTGTAACTTAAGGAGCCGTCCGGTGTAGCCCTATAGTACAACCCGGTTTCATCAGCATTATAGATGTCATCTGCTGGAAATTTTTCAAGAAGCTCTGGTAGTTTTGTTTATTTCCATTCTTCAGCTCGAGCGCTATTGGCACTTTCTTTCTCACCATGTGCTTTCTTAAATTTTACATCATGTCTAGATTTCCATCGAGACAACCAGCCGTCCGTAGCTGGAAAATCTTCGTGGCCCAGCAGTTTAGCGAGTTCTTCTGCTTTGTACTTTAACATTGGGCCACTTACTCGCACGGCTCGTCCAGTAACAAAGGCAA
This sequence comes from Dicrocoelium dendriticum, assembly GCA_944474145.2. Taxonomy (NCBI): domain Eukaryota; kingdom Metazoa; phylum Platyhelminthes; class Trematoda; order Plagiorchiida; family Dicrocoeliidae; genus Dicrocoelium; species Dicrocoelium dendriticum. Next base: position 12,129 of record CALYDF020004244.1, read on the forward strand.
ACCAATCATTAAGGGCCTCATCGACGTCTGGATCCTTGCCTTCACGTTTCTGTTTTTGGGAAGTACCTCGTCGTCCTTCACATTGTGCCCATTCTTCTCGCAGATCTTTCTCTTGTTTTATCAGGCGCGATATTGTAGATTTTGCCAAGCAGGTAATTTCCACCAATCGACGCTGACTAGTGGTTGGTCTCTGTTCCTTGATCTGATCTAGGAAACGAATTCTCTCAGCTAACGTCAAGTCCCGTCGTGGCATTTTCTTAACATGCAACAAGACACGCACAGATCACTGAGGTGAACTCGAGTCTGTCTCCCGGGTATTTCTATGGTTGACCTAGCCACCTGCTGTCCTATGATTTGCCGGACCTGTGTGTCCGCGATCACTTGCCGTGCTCGAGAGTAGGCCCGCAATGCGGGCTCAGGGCATTCGGCTCAATGGACGTGCGGTACATCGATCGAGCGGTTAACGACATGTGAACAAGCATATATGTCTTCGCTCCGCCTACAAGTGTTGGAAACTACAGTCAGTTTCGGGCGGTTCTGAAGCCAATTATATAGATGTGCCTCAAGGTTGCCACAGTCCAGTTTATCCAAAGGCAAACTCGGATTACCGTTACTGAATGATCCGCTTTCTTGCCCGACATATGGACTGTGGGTTTAGTCCAGACATCCAGGCACAGAACTTGATTTTAACACCTCTGTTACCTGCCACCTTCTATCGTCTGGTCCGATTAAGCGGAATTCCGGTCCTAATAAGCGGCTAAAATTAGGCTAGCGTAATAGGATTCGTTTCGGTTCTTCAGAATTTGGCCCGAATAAGCGGCTGGTCCTATTAACCGGTGGTCCTATTAACCGGAATCCACTGTATATATATTCGAGCAAACCGAAAATTACATTACCAGAACATGAAGATGGTGAGTTTATGACGAACTCATGTTGATTTCAGTTGTTGCGAATCCAAGGCAAATTTGATCGATGCGCATTCCGTGGACTGCTCAAAAGGGCGGTTGCTCAGGTGCCGGAGAAGGCACTATTGTATGCGGAATAGAAGCACCATGAGTATGTTCTCATTCAATTTACTAATCCAGGCCAATAAGGCGGCGTATGTGGTACGTTTGCGTGATGAGTAATCTTGCATTTCAGAAGTAGATGTTGCTTGAGCTCCCCGGTGTGGATGCGACTGATGTGAATGTTGACAAGGTGCCTACCTGTCTATTACCCACTACCTCGTCCATACTGACTCCAGAAGACAGTTGGTCGTCGCTGGAGGGGACGGAGTGCACCGTCCTCGGGACGATGCTAAGCTCAAAGAGTGGTTCCATGCAACCTGTGTGGAACGGGCTACGGTCCAGCCACCGCCTCGTGTACGTCTGGTGTGTATGATTTCCCAGTTAGGCTGGAATGCTTCCGTTCTGCTTGTTGAAGGAGTGTGGGCCGGCTGCGTTGATGAAACGTGGCTCCCATCCGCATGCCTCCCGGTCTTATTCCTTCGGGTTTACACCGGATATGGGGTGTGGGGGTGGAACTATGGGTGGTGCAGCGCAAGCCACCCATGGTCCCCTTTGTAGGTGCAGGCGTCCTGTGACTGTCCCCATGGACGTCACAGTGACAGGCAAATCCGGATACGGACGCCGCCAAATCATATATATATATATATATATATATATATATCACATTTCATTTCAGAGCAGGGGACATGTGTACACACGCAGTCAATTATCTAACAAATAATAATGATTCTAGTCGCCATTTCGATTACACGGTTACGACTTCCACAGATAACCTCCACTGCAAACCAATCCCTACTTACAAACCATATTTTGGAAAATTTGCCATACATGCTGCCACTTCGTTCATTTTACGGAGACAGCGCGGCCATCCCTAAGCGACCTTTTACGTTCTGTTTCTTTTTTAACCACTTGCGTACTGTTATATATTAACTTTTCCACTTTTATACAACTTTGCAATTAAGCATGGTACAGTACAGTTTTCAGCATTTTGGAGTTCCTGACCTCATTATAAACACCTTTCGCAACAAATTACCCCATTGAAACCCATACATTTAGAGAACTCAGAAACCGATTGTCCTGATGAGCAACAGCCCGTATTCAAAATCCCGCGATTGACAGACTCGCCGGTCCCGCCGTTGAACAGTAGTGATCATTAGTGAACATTAGTGATCTGATTCTTATCTCTACATCTCGCCTTCTGTGGACTGCTCGTTAGCAAGGAAAAAATGGAGACTCACCATGTAACATGAAGATAAAGTCGAAGTCGCGCGTAAGAGAAAAAAGCAATCTACTGATAGTTCTCATAAGGTCTCTCTGATAGAGCATAACGCAGTTAATGCAGAATCGCCCTCTAAAGCGATCCAAACAATTGCTGTGTTTGAACTACGGCTGAAGGACTTGAAGGAAATGTTCGAATCTTTTCACCAAGTCCTAGAGCAATTTAACAGGCCTAAGTATCTTTTCAACACTTCAGATACACCAAAACTTGAACACCTTCTACCTGTTGGGACTTTTATACATGTTGCGTAATAAACGCTCTAAAAATTTAATAGTATTTAACCTACCAAAAAAGTTATCTCTTTATGGGATCTCCATTGCAGTGCCCAACGATCGTCATATTGAAAGACTGCAATTACTAGCGTGAAGCTGCGAAGGTGATTTCGAAGCAGGTCTGTCCAATAATGTTTAAATTTTCAAACGAAAAACTTGCTGAAAATTTCATTTGTTTTTTGAGCGTATTATCCCTTAGGAATGATTACATATCGATGGTATCGAAAGCAGGTTTAACATTATTACAAAGAGAGCACAAAAATGTCTCTTTCCGCCAAACATCTTGTGATCAATTTGTTCCGCTACCCACCGAAACTCGGGAATTTCCCACCTGGTCGACCTGGATGACAATTTGACCATAAATGAATTAACTCTAACGTTGAAATCAAATAGCAAACGTTGTACTAATATCGCATCTCATTCCACTTAGTGTCACGTTAGCCCAGCATTACTGCGTAACTCGTCCTTGAACATACAAGAAAGTTCTATTGCGCATAGGACTCTTTCTACTCACTCGTTGTCGTTCACAAACGGGATGTAGAAAAGCCAACGGATAACCAGACACTGCACTTACCATTAATTAATTCTCCTTCTTTGTTAAATAAAATACTCTTCCTGCGTAATATTCCTCACCTCTCTTCTCCTGATGTGGTACTAATGACAGAAACATGGTGTTCAGTGGAGTTGTCAGACACAGTGCTCGGGATATAACATCTATCGTAATGATCGCCTTGATGGTAAAGGTGGTGACTGTGTAATCTATGTCAAAGACATATAGTTGATTTTTCCTCTGGATGAACCACTCCTACGGAAACTTCCTGATCCGGTGTGGATTATCATTTCTATTAATCCAACATTTCTTTTAGTAGGTTGTATTTACAGACCCCCATCATCTGCAGTCGCCGTAACCGATGACTGGATAGATACACTTTCTGTTATTGCCGACCTATCATACATTACTAAAATTCTTGCCAGGTATTTTAATATACCCGAAACCCCATGGTACATTAACAATGAACCACGAAACACAATACCTTTATGTCTACTCTTGGTCGACAGCGATGGGTACAGCACATTAAAGAGCCTACTCTGTATGGTAACACACTTGGTCTAATATTTACTATGGGATGTTCACATGTATCCACATACGTCAGTGACAGATTGCCAGGTAATGATCATAACATAGTTGGTTGTTCTTTCCAATTTCTTTCTAAACCGATGGAATCAATGATGCAATACCGCCTATTCTTTTCTATGAATTGGTCAAATTTCTCGGATCTTATAACGATCTTATAGCGAATTACGCACCTGACGGTAGACGTAAAACCGAAGCTGTGACACTTTGCTTGATTTCTGCGAGCACTCTAAACGGATCGCGTCCTCTTTACAAAATCGGAACAAGTGCTGAAGGATATCTGACGGTTCTTGCAAAAACTCTGCAAAACCTTTCAAATCACTCTGTGCTCCGCTCTGCTGTCGATTTTTCCTTACCCATCTCAACGCACACTAACCAAATTCCTGTCATTCGCCTCGGAATTACCAGCTCCATCCAACAACCACTTGGGCAGCTCCATACCATCGCAATCTACAACTCTTGGCGGTACTTAGAGCCCTAGTTCCTTATACAACCAGTAAATCGGCTTTCCCACTATCAGACCCTAGTTCCATCGTGTGGACTACATCTCACCGACAACCGACCCCAAATGGCATCGACCAATAGACGCAACTCTTCTCTCACCCCATTTCACTCGACTTAGCGTGTGTGTCACAACGTGTGAGCGAATCACCTTAACATCAGATTGTCATTTATCATCCCTCCGGGAGCGTACTCCATAGATCCGTGTACATTGACGAACAAACGAGACTAACGAACATGCCGCGCAGGTAACAGAGAAACCAAAGAACTGCAAAAAAAGCGAAAACAACCCGGAATTTAAACGGGTTGGTTTGCACCACTTATAGTAGTAAATCTGCGCCATATTTTTTTCTCTTCCCCTACACTTGTACTAATACTCAACACATAAATCCTACAATCAGCACCAAAAATTCTTCCAAGTACCCACTAAAAATGCCTGTGAAAAAGAGAAGCTCCCAACTTAGGCTGAAGTTGAAAACAGTAAAGACTATAAAACCATCTGATAGCAATGCTAGAAGTCCACCCGATATTACTGTTAAAAAAGGAACGTCCGGCATCTAAATTCCAAACAAAAGTCGCTGTAGCTGCAAACCACTCCAACTTTACTATCACAATTCTGACTGAAATAACATACCGGATTATAGCTCTTGAGGGAGAAGTAGCCACGCTAAAACGCAAACTTCATGAATTCAGCACATACTGTGAACAAGTTCTATCATTCTGTGAACTGCTTAAAGGTTCAGCAATTGTTACACTGGACCGATTGAGCAGAGCTGCTTCCTTGCCAGACTCAATTACATCTGAAACGCAAGAACGCCTCCGTAGATCGTACAAGGTTATCAATTTTAACGTGCCTGATAAACCGAACATCGACAGAGTAACAAATACCCTCTTAAAAACATGCAATATGGATGGAGTCTTCTGTCAATGCCTCAGACTGAGGAAAAAGGAAAACATGACCACATATCCGATTCTCCTACAGTTTCCAGACGATAGGAGCGCATCCAAATTTGTACGCAGTAAAAGACTAGTTGTTGCATCAACTAATTTTAATAATATCATCAACAAACACGATCAAACGCCTCTTCAACAACGAGTACCAATGAAACAAAACCTCTCCGCCCATCACACACCTCATGTTCCTACTAATGAAGCCAATACTGACGCTGTCATCAGCAATGTCGACTTTGCTAATTCAACCGCGTCATCTAAAATAGGCGATGACTGGCATCTCAGTCTTCAGCGGCCTCATGAGAGGTCACAAACAGCAGTAGTGATGTGTCCATGCCTAAAAATACCAACCAAGCTGAAAATATAACGGCGCAGCCACCTGCTGACCACACACTCAACATCTATGTCCCTTCTACAAGCCGCGAGTCTTTACAAAATTTGACAGTAACTGTACTTGAGAATTAACAAGAGAGAGACAAAAACTCAGGTCCTCACGTTGGCGTCACGAAAAAGGAATCTAAATTAAACCCGAATGAAGTAAGCTATAGGTTATGTCCGACCAATCGAGGAGTAGGTAAAAACAGGGGAAAACACGCTGCCAGAATTTATCCCATAAGCACTCAAAGTTCAGCAGGTCTGAAGCGACCAGTAGAAGCACGTAGATATATGCAGCTCGGCCAACTGAGAAAAAGTGTACGCCCTCAAGCTTCTATATGCAACAGCGACACTGTTGTGGGGATAAGTCGCAGAGAGCCGGCCCAGTACTTACCCACAATATCTCTGACTATGTTTTCAAATCCCGCAACCACTAGCTGGCAAAGAGCTTATGTGTGAGACACCGAAATAACAAACCAAATGGTGGTGGGCCACACGGAACTACAGGTAAGAGGATGCAACCCCTGTCTACGTCAAGTCAAAATTCAAACCCCCGCCCCTCTGTATTACTCAATTGGCAACCATACAATCCGAAGAAAAAAGAGTTTGTAGACTTGAACATCCCCCCACCCCTGTATACTACGGATGTAAGTCCTTTTCTAGGCTATCGTACACTACCACTTCCTCCCCCACCAATCCAGCCCCTATCACGAGCGATTAGGAATCAGAGAATAATCAAACAACTGAAGTATGTACTTCATTCAATCCAGTGCGACGTAGAGCTCAGTGTGCCTCAGCTACCTCACAGCACACAGATCTCAGATACAATGACGATGAAACAAACATTACCCACCACTTTTATTCCATTTTAACAATGTCTTTCAAATCTCTCGTCATTAATATTCGTTCCCTTTTACCTAACTTAGATCTACTTTCAACACTTATGCTTATGAGATCCCCCCGCTATCGCTTTTATCACTGAAACTTTGTGCAAATCAGAAATTAGTGTTTCTCAGCTTAGCATCTTAGGCTATGAATTTTTCCGCAAGGATCGCTCACACCAACGTGGTGATGGCTGTGCCATATATCTTCGGAATAACCTGAGTGCAATTCTCACAGATCAACCTGTGTTCAATGACTTAGAAGATACACTATGGCTAGTGATCCCATCTACTGATCTTCTAGTGGGTTGTATCTATCGGCCGCCCCGAACTACTCAATGTGAAACCCAAAAGCTAATCTATATGATCAATGCCGCTTTAAGTACCACATACAAAATTATGTGTAGAGATTTCAACATACCACATGTTAACTGGATGCTGCCTACACACCGAAGCACAGCGGGGTTTGAGGAAATCATCTCATGTATTCACCTCAATGGCTGGACTCAGCATGTTAGAGAGCCAGCCACAAGTGTCACTACCTTAGACCTGGTATTCATGATGGGAATCGCTTACGCTTATATATTCCCTGATAAGCCACTACCTGGCTATGATCATAACACAGTGGTTTATGGTATGACTATAGATTCAACTAAACGACCAAGTAAAATGCTAGAACCCATTGACAACCTCCATCGTGTGGACTGGAACTCAGTTAATGAACTTATCAGTATCATGCATTGGAATACGTCATTCCTAACTCACAACCCTATTGTGGCTACAAATGAATTTATTGACAATATTACCCTTGTTGTGGATCTCCTGGCACCTACTGTATGGAGGAATAACCATGAACATAGTGGTGAACTCAAGCTTCTGTACAAAGCCAAAATCAAACTAAGGAAACTCAAATCGGTATATCGGAGGAACAACAGCTTCGCAACATTGTTACAAATACGCGAGAATTTACCACATTTACAACGTCTAAACCAAACGGTCAAAATCAAGAAAGAAAGCCGGGTACTCAGAAACACTGAGAACGTACGTACAATGATGCAATTACTCAAAAGAAGGAACCCTAAACCACTTCAGTAAATTGAAACGTTGGCTCTAAACGATGGTTCAATAGCGCGCGACATCTTCTGTATATGCGAGGCCATGAATTCTAGTTTCGCCTCCTCTTTTGTCCCCAGCATTCAGCCACTTCATCTTCCACCTCCAAAAGAAACGACCCAACTATACTGCAATATCCCTGTGACGTTAAGAGAGGTGCAAATTGCCATCGCATCCATAAAACCATCAACTCGTCCAGGCCCAGAGGGCATCTCCCAAACTGTTATAAAACTCGGAGGAAAAACATCACTCTACTGTTTTCAAACATCTTCATACTTTC
>CALYDF020004245.1:0-19901 GCA_944474145.2 Dicrocoelium dendriticum
CCACCACTTGAAATAAAGTGACTTAGCATGAAATCACGCGGTTGGTAAATCGAATGCAGCGTACCTACAAACGCTGCGCTGGTTCTGCCTACGTTCTCTGCAGGACCCGTTGTCGCTTCGGTATTGGTCGCGAGTGGCCTCGCTCATGGCTCACTAAGCCTGCCTGACTCAGACACTCGCGACCGCATGTGCTACAGCAACATGCGCTTGGTATCGATGGAGAACAACCCATCGGTGCTTGCCGCTTCCGCACTTGCCGCTTTTTCTCTGCATGCATGAGGGCTTTCTCCTGTACCTCGGCAACTACCTTCGTGATTAGATCGCGCCATGCACGCCGATCAACCGCTTTCGATTCATATGACCTGAAATCATGATTAGAACGTGAGAGGCTCACTTTAATCATGTCCTGGTAACGTAAATTTGGTTTCCCCACTTGCCGCCTCCTTATACTCAGCTGAGCATATAATAGTTGCTTCGGTATCCGCGTTGAATCCATACGGCTCACATGACTGATCCAACTCAGGTGTCTCAGCAAAAGTGTGCAGTGCACTGCATACATTCCACTACGGCGCAACACTTCCGTGTCAGCGACTCTGTCGCCCCAACCGATGCGAAAAATCCGTCACAATCACTGCTGATGGAACCGCTCGAGATATCGCACATCCCGACGGTACATCGTCCACGTTTCACTGCCGTATAGAAGAACGGACAGCACCATGAATTTGTACACCATCAGCTTCGTGCCAACGGTAAGCTAATGGTTGTTCCACACTCGGTACTCTAGCTTCCCGAATGTCGCCGCTGCCTTCGACACGCGGATACGAAGCTCACTGTGTATCTGCTGGTCAGTCGACATCACACTCCCAAGGTAGCAGAAGCGGGAGATGGTTTCCAGTACTTCAGCACCAATGCTGATTCGTAGCAATATTGAAGATTGCACCTCCGGTGAAGACTGAAAGAGACAGACAGTTTTGCTTGTGTTGATGGTGAGCCCGAATTTGGCGGCTGTGGAAGCCAGAGCACTAGTCATGTGCTGCAACTCATCCGCGCTGTGTGCAAACAACGCACAGTCGTCAGCAAACAGCAACATACGGATAGTTGTCACACAGACTAGAGTTCTCGCACCGAAACGACGGATGTTCAGCAAACTACCATCAATACGGTGCTCCACACGAACACCGGAAGCACAAGCCACATCAAAAGCACAAGATATCATGGCATGATTAAATATACTAAACGGAGCAGGAGCTAAGACACAGCCTTGCTTCACACCAGTAACAACTGCAAAGTCATCTGTGATCTCTCCACTCAGCTGCACCCTCGCTCGCATACCACTGTGCAAACATTCAATTAAACATATAAACTTACGCAGGCAACCAAACTTACCCAACACCAGCCACAATGCCTCGCGGTTCACCGTATCAAATACCTTGGTGAAATCAACAAAAAGCGAGTACAATGGCTGGTGTCGTTCTCTGCACTTCTCCTGCAACTGACGAGCCACAAACACCATATCTATAGTGTTGTGACCCGAACGGAATCCACATTGCTCTTCCGCCAAGTTGGTTTCCACAACCTGACTGACGGGGCGGTTGTGCAGGATTCGGGCACTCACCTTGCCCACACAACTCAGCAAGTTGATGCCACGATAATTCGTGCAACATTGCTTGCTACCTTTGCTCTTGTACAGTGATAGCACACGGGCATCCTTGACCTCAGGAGGCAGTCAACAACGCGGGTCCGCCGCGTTTCAATACTTCAGGCGGGATCCCGTCGGCTCCGGCACATTTGCCGTTTCGCAGCTGAGCAAGTGCTCTCTGCGTCTCATCCAGTGTCGGCGTGTCTGCCAAACACGCTTCACGTCGTGCTGCTTCAGGCAGTTCAATGTAGGCCAGTCGATCTTTGAACGGTTGTTCAAGAGACAGTCAAAGTGTTTTCACCAGATCAGCATTATGTCTGCAGTCTGTGTGCAGGTAGCGCCTGAAATACCATTGACCAGCGTCCTCAGCTGCTCCAACCTCGGTCCATACACCGCCTTCAAGGAGTCAGAGAATGCATTGTGTTGGCGGCCTTCGGCGTATCCTTCCATCTGCTTCGCCTTCTCCGTCCACTATGCATTTTTATGCGACAGAGCTCTCGGGTCAGTCGCCATCGAAGTTTGCGAAACTGACTACTCTTCCCCAAACCACTGGGGTCTGCGACATGTGCAGCAAATGCGACATTCTTCCCCGACACCAATGCATCAATCGTCGCATTGTTCTCATCAAACCAATCAGGCCGCTTACAGTTTGCGAGCCCGATGGTCTCCTCGGCAGCAGCTGTCACCTGGTCGCGAATGTGGTGCCACAGATCGCCCAATGTGGCTATGCATTCCACATCACACAGGCATGCAGCCATCGCCTTCTCCAGCTCAATACGTTTCGCCACAGTGCCGAGGGAGAGAATGTTATATTTACGCCTCCGATTCACGGTGGGAGTGCAATACATTGATTTACGAAAATATATGTACAGTTTGGTCCGCACCAATTTGTGATCAGTGCCACACTCAGCCCCACGCAGTACACTTATCATGCGCACTTCACGCGGATCACGCTGAAGTACGATGACATAGTCGAGCAGGTGAGCGTGACCACTCCGTGGGTGCGTCCAAGTTGCTAAATCACTCGCACTCAGTGCAAACCGAGTGTCTGTGATCGTCAGGCCGTAAGTGGCACATAGTGAGAGCAGCCTGTCACCGTTCGCATTCGCTGAACCAATGCCATGAGCACCGATAACATCTGTCCACACCGATGCATCACGCCCAACGCGCGCGTTGAAACCAACCAGCAGCAATAGTCTGTCGCTCCTCGGCACAGAGCGTCTCACGGAGGATAACTGAGTGTAGAACTAATCACGCGTGTCATCAGGATAACACCTGGTCGAACCGTACGTGCTTATAAAAGTGGCAAACTTACCTCTTCCGAGTCGTAGGCGAATAGTCATCAGTCGCGCACTGATGCCCGTTGGTTCACTCACCAGCAGGCCATGGAGGCGATCGGATATTGCAAATCCGACCCCATGATCACGTGGTGCTGAGGCGGCGTTGCATAACCAGTAGAATGTGTTGCCAGCACCTGCTTCACGCAACTTACCTTGCTCAATGAGCCGGGTTTCACTGAGCGCCGCAATATCGATGTGGTAGCGCGCCAGTTCTATCGCGACCAGTGCAGTGCGTCGCTTGGGCGCTCGCTGGATTTCCGGTCCAGTAGTGTGCGCACATTCCAGCACCCGATGCTGAGTGCTTTGCGCGCAGGCATACGATTGTATTGGTGGGCAATCGCACGCGAGATGGTGGTTGTGCTTCGGAGGTTTGCTTGAGGGACTCCGCCCGGAGCCTTTGGCTCAATAGCCTGACCCACAAGGCAGTGGGGAGCAGATCCAGCCCGGGAATGTGATTGCAGAGACAGATTTGGATCTGCTTGACTGCCGTCACACGCAACCTTGGAGGTACTGGAACGGTTTATATATGTTTTGCGACCGTAATAGGATACATCTGCGACCACGGCAAGACGCAGGTGGGTTTTGGCGGGTTTGCACCAATTTGACCAGAGGCTGCCTGACTTGAGGCGGGCAGTAGCAAACCATTGAATACCAGGAGGTGCCCTCCCACCGTCAGAGACAATGCGTGGCCCTCGTGCTCTACGCCAATCGAGCTGTGAGCTTATAACCCGTGGACCTGTTGTCTCTCATGGGTAGATTTTACCGAAAGAGGGCCAACGACCACTTCCTAACATCCGAAGAGGATGGACTAGGATACTGGCTGAGCGCCCACATTTGACAGGAGAACGACTCGGGTCCTCAGCCAAAGCCTTCGATTAAATGAACACTCGAATGGCAGCGGGTCTAGTTCATGGTCAGTTCACTGACTCATGCGGATTGGTGTCCTGGATCTTAGCAGGGAGAAGGGCGTAACCCACCCAGCGGTCGCCACGTGGAGGCGCCTAGGACATGAGCAAATGGCACAACAGTAGCAGCAGTGGGTAGACCATCTGTCAGGATCTAGCCAACACCAGCCTCAGCGCACCATAGGCTCTCCGGCCTGGATTATATATATATATATATATATATATATATATATATAACACTTGCCCAATAAACATTCGGCAGTGTGGCACAACACATGAGTAACAATAACAAAAATGTGAGAGTGAGTTAGAGGATTGGAAGCAAAGGTCCATGTGTTACGTGGGTATTGAGCTCCCCGGTTGTCCAGGCCGAGGAAGAGGGTTGACTTAAGGGACCGCACTCAAGCCTTTGGTCTAAAGACCTGACGCACAAGGCAGCGGGCAAATACGAAGACCGTTGATAGACCGATGGCTCATTCGCTCGCTTTATGTTCGGTTGCAGTCCACAGAGAGGCCGGTGGTCAGCGAGGTTGTTTATCGGCCTTCCGTTATATAGTAACCTACAGTTACAGGAGTGAGTGTTCAGTGACCCTATAGCCGGCCACAATGGCTTTGACACAGCGCAGTACGAGCACTTGTGTTATGTGACGGAGAACCTGGTGACCAGCCCAGAACCCCCCATGCTCTGAGACGCTGCCGCTGATTGTTCGCGACTGCTTATTCACTTCGCATGCAAAGCAAGCGAGGCTTATTCGCAGTTACCTCCACATGGAAGGCATTCCCCGATCCACAACCTAGAGACGCGCCCGATAGCGTACAGCTCCGCCACGGGGATTTGGAGATTCCACATCCTACAACCACCAAGATAGTGAAGACTTATTTAATTCGTCGGCGCGCAGAGACCTAAGGTTTAAGGAGTAGACGGCGATAAAATCTACATTTACGGGGGATCTTATTGTGGTTTACCTGCTTCCAACCGATCCTCACCCTTGCGCCTATGCCTGTTGAAACTCAGTTACAATATCAACCCCAGCAGCCATCGCAACAAATTCCTAAGGCACTACAGTTCAGTTCAAATTCAGATGGGACGGGAAGGGTAAAAAATCCCTTAAGTGTTCCTACTCGATTGGATCCTTGAGCCAGGAAATGATACGGTGCTCCGAGGTCATGGTGAATCTAAAAGTAAACACTCGAACCACACTCTAGTCAATCAATTGCTGCCCACGTTTTCTGCACTAGCAGTCCTCGATGTGCCGGTCAAATGAGTTAAAAGAAATGTAGGAGAAAAAGTGGAAGCTAAAGGGAAGGTCATTTACATGAAGGAGAATACGGAGGAGTGCGGAGAAGCACAAACTATAAAATCAACGTAGGAAGATGGATATGGTCAGGAGAAGGGAAATGTTTCGCGTCCCCATCCAAAGGTGTCCAACTGGCGCTCAAAACCAATAACCGTAGGTTCACTGACTAACCTTTCTGAAAGAGATTTCCAGTGCTCGACAACTATACGCGAAAACCGAGTTTCCGCCCTGATCCGGTTGCAATGCGGCTTGTGTGGTTTCATGGATAGCCGGTGTAACATCTGTTCCCTAGTTTCTTTCCACACCTGGAATGTCATTCCGGAAGCAGTTGGTAGTAACTTTAAACTATCAGTGCTGACAGTGTATTGCTTCTTAAAAACCGCCTCAAACCTCCTACACAACACGTGAATGTCAAAAAGCCGAATTGCGAAATTCTTTCAATGTCATTACCAAATGCGATAACCTCATCAATGTCATCGTAAATTATGTCAGCGATCCCGTAAAACAATTTTCATCGATAAGTCCACGACTCCTGGTTGCTTTCTGGCCGTCTTATTACACAATCTCATTGACGAAACAGGTAAACCCTTGCGGGTTTTTACTGATTATATACCCTTAACCACAAACTGGTTCATGAATCGTCAGATTTATCAACGGGATCTCCCTGATTCCAGTCGTTGCACTGGACGAAAACCACGGAATCAGCAACGTCAGTCGTCTATTCCCCTAGGTTAAAATAGTACCTGCGATTCACAAAAGGGGAAGCAGGATGGACACGGTCTGTTCTCCCAGTACTTTCCAAAGTCCTGGTTTTCAATATGGCCGATACGTTGGTGCGTTATCTGTAACCAGAACGGCAAGGCTTCCGTCGATAGTGATCGTGCACAACGAATTTACTGGTAGCAAAGAGCAAGTGGATCGAGTCAGCTGACGCTGAAGTGCAGCTTGACGGGATCTACCTGAATCTTTCGGAGGCATTCGATCGCCTAGATCATATGATTTCCCTTGCCATTCTTTGGTAGTACGGTATGGGCTACTCTCATTTGAGAATGATCGCTAACTTTCCCCTTCGACGATAATTAATGCTGAGGTTTAAGAACTGCCCATTTGACCTCACACAAGTCGAGTATGTGTCCCAAGCCTGATTTCTAGTGTCAGGATTGTTGTTGGTATTTAGTACTGGCCTTAGATAGGTAATCACTTGAATTTTCTTATTTCTTGAAGACGAACTTAAGATTTTGAGCAGATTTTGGGTGAATGTCAACCACCCTCTTCTTCAGAGTGACCTAATTAAGGTACATCCGTACACAACCCAAAATTTATTGGAATTCAGTGTGAGAAAAAGCAAGGTGTTCTCCATGCAACATCATCGCAACTACTCCTACATGCAAGGAACCCAAGTACCGCAGCGATCATTCACCGAATGTGATTCGGGTATGCGGATTCAGGATGACTTTGGTTGCACCAGGCAATCAGAAGAGGCATTGAAAGCTGATGACCAACACGTCGGGCTGTTGATACGAACGTTCGAACACATAGACTTTTCTATTTTCTGACAGACCATATCTTTCTCCTACTCCTGGCAAATACCCTGAGTTTATTACTTATCTCTGACTGGTGCGGTGAAACCACACGGAGTGCGGGACTACAACACTACAAACAATAAGTCTTTCTTTTGCTATGCAAATCATTAGATTATTTGAAGGATGTTTGTGAGTAACGTAAGCTTCGTAGAGGGTAGAAGTCACGATTAAACTCCACACGAAAATCTGCCTCGACGGGGAATCGAACCCCGGTCCACGAATTTCCGGTCCGTTGCTCTACCACTGAGCTACCGAGGGCTGATGATTAGGTGCAGAATTTAACACGTGACTTCTGCTTGTTGCGCGACGTATTGCCAATGAGCTCACAGTAACAGTCCTGGTGTTGCAGATCGGCTCACTCACTCGTCACTTCTCAGTGGACCGAAGTAACTGTCCATCCGAAGTCCAAAGGGCGATGGTAGATTATTTGAAGGATGTTTGTGAGTAACGTAAGCTTCGTAGCTTGTTTTTTTAACTTCCCTTTTATTAACTTCCCAGTAATGTTACCAGACCGCTCAATGGGATTCAGTTGCTCATTCGTTCGCCGAGCTGCGAAATTCGTTTGCAAATGTTTCACCGCCATGCGAGGCGGCATCATCAGTGCGTCGAGATGTGGAGTGTAATCTTGCTGATTGAATTGTCGACCCGTGATCGGCGTGCAGGTGACTTTTCGAAAGTGACGGCTTCGATCTGTGTCCCGTGATCTCTACCCATTTCCCTGTGGCGGAGGTCGTCGCTTGGATTGTTTCTTTTCAAGCGGCGTCTCATAATTTTTCTAAGTTCTCTCCGTCGCAGGGGTTGGTAAACTGGGTCAATCTCCATATGCATGTTGATCGAGTCTTTTGTTGAGAACCACGCTTCCAGGAATTCCCTTGCTCTTCTTGTTTCACCTCGTGCCAGGACTTCTGTTTTGGCCCAATCAAAGCTGTGTTCTTTTTCATCCACGTGTGCTGAGACTAGCGAAGATGCATAGTGTCTTTTGCATGCTCTTCTGTGCTCTTGTAATCGTGTTGTTAATTTTCTTCCTGTTTGGCCAACATAGTCCTTTTCGCAATTTTTACAACTTAGTCTATATACAACATTACTTTGCTCATGAGCTTCCAGTTTCTCTTTCGGTTTCGACAGAGTATTTCTCACTGTAGCAGGTGGTTTGTGTGCTACGATGAGGTGATGTTGCTTGAATAATCTTGATGCCATTTTGGATATATTCTTCATATAAGGTAAAACAATGCGTCTCTCCGTCGTTGGTGTAGACTGTCTGTTTGGTTTGTTGTGGTTCAGACACCTACGGATGAAGCTTCGCGGATATCCGTTGAGTTGGAAACATTCAAATAGATTATTCTCTTCTTGTTCCTTTGCCTCCACGGTACTGCAGTGTGTTTGCACTCTACCAAATAGTGTCCGAACACAGCTTACTTTGTGGCATTTCGGATGGTTACTGTTGAAATTCAGAATTTGGTCCGTGTGTGTCCATTTTCTGTAAACTGATGTTTGCAGCCTCACTTCTATGGTTCTGGTTACTAATACATCCAAGAAATGCAGTTGGTTTTCCTTCTCCATTTCCATCGTAAACCGGATGTCTTCAATGGCTTTGTTCAATAGCTGCTGTGCGACTGTAACTTGATTGCTTTTGATGATCACAAAGTTGTCGTCAACACAGTGGACCCACAGTTTCGGATTAATGAGTGGGAGTACATCTCCCTCCAATTTCTGCATTACCATCTCCACGATGAGTCCCCATATAGGTGATCCCACTGGCGCGCCCTTCAATTGCTCGTAGATCTTCCCGTTGAAAGAGAAGTAGGTTGACAAAGACAGCTGCAGTAGCTTGCATACGTTTTCGGTCGTTAGGTTTCCGATTGGTTGTTCACTGCTGTTCAGGCGTTCTGTGATGACTGTTGTTGCCATTTGTAAGTTTACAGACGTAAAGAGGGCAGTCACGTCGAAAGATATCATTGTTTCATCATCATCTATTAGCAGGTCTTTGAGCTTTTGTAGAAATTGCTGGGCATTATTAATGGCATATTGCGATCCACGGGTCAGATATTTGAGGCGTCTCCACATTTCTTTCGCCAAGTTGTAGGTGGGTGTTCCTGGTAGTGACACGATCGGTCGTAATGGTGCATCAGCTTTGTGTACCTTTGGGAGTCCATAGAATTGCGCGATGCTCGAGTCACGGGCTCTCATTCGTTCGCTCTCCTCCTTCATGATTTGATTCTTTTCTTGAAGTTGTTTCAACCTTTTGTTTAATTTGTTTGCCAGATGTGAGGTTGGATCAGTGTCAATGCACTTGTAGGTCGTTGTGTCTTTCAAGAGACGTAAAGCTTTCTCAGTGTAATCCACTTTATCCATTATAACAGTCATCCGTCCCTTGTCTGCCGGCAGGATGATGATCGTCTCGTCAGAATTCAAGGTTTTTATTGCCTGCTTTTCTTCTCTGCTTAGGGTATTGTATTGCCTGTTGCGCATTATGGCTGGAACAGTAGTGTGTCTTATTTGCTTTTGAGTCTGTTCCTCAATTCCATTAGATTGTAGAGCGCTTTCGAATGCTGCCAGAAACTCTGTAGTTGCTGCATCTTTGAAGTTATAGTTTAGTCCCTTGATGAGGACTTGCTGTTCCGATTCGTTAATTTGTCGTTTAGACAAATTTCTGATCCAGCTATCACTAGTAGTTCTGTCTTTAGCAGAGGTCAGTTTTGATAACTTATCGAGAAGTGCAGTATGTTTCTTTGTCCTAGTGTTCGTTGCCCGACGTTCTATTGCATCGCCAAGTTGTTCTGTTAGTTGTTCTTCAATAACTTGAAGACAGGTAGATCGATGTTCCTCCAGACATCGTTCTTATTTCTTGAGTCGATTGTGAGCGTCGGTGATCATCAGCCATAGCATACGCCTGCCAAACTGTCTAGCGGCTTCCCACCCTTGTGGATGATCAATCGGCGGTTTGTAGCTAATACTGCGGGGAAGAATGTCCCTTCTCAGGCATTCATAAAGGAAGAAGAGCTGCTGCCTTGTAGAGGGTTGTCTGCAAGCGTAGTCCTCCCAACGGCGAGCAGTGCGGAGCGTTGAACGCCCGTGATTATTTAAAATGTTTTGGAACTTATAGAAATTATAAGCCGCCGCTTGAAAAGGAACAACCCAAGCGACGACCTCCGCCACGGGGAAATGGGTAGAAATCACGGGACACAGATCGAAGCCGTCACTTTTGAAAAGTCACCTGCACGCCGATCACGGGTCGACAATTCAATCAGCAAGATTACACTCCACATCTCGACGCACTGATGATGCCGCCTCGCATGGCGGTGAAACATTTGCAAACAAATTTCGCAGCTCGGCGAACAAAGGAGCAACTGAATTATCAACCCGAGCTACCAGTTTTCAAAAACATTTTAAACACTCAATGGGATTTGTAAAACAGTGCTTCTTAACCCATATGAAGTAATTTTCCATTGTATTTATCCTGTTTTACATGTAGAATTATTTAATTCGAGCTTTCCAAGAAACTATCCTACCAGCATCCATAGGGTCGCGTTTTCATTTGTTCCTGTTATTGTTGTATGATTGATTTTTCCCAAGACCTCGACGCGCTTAGGGATAAGGTGCCCAACCATACATCGACATTGGAACGAAATCTAGTACTTTGTTTGGATCATGATAGGATTACTTGCATGCCCTTTTATTAGGGAAGTTGTATCCGTCAATGAGAATTAGGCAGTTAACGCTCAGACTGTTGTCAACACAATTGATTTTTCGGTGACCTTAACTCACCTTCCCTGGTAAAGAAGTTGCTGCTGTCGCTGTTCCGCGGTAACCTATTGTCTTGAGTTGGAATCATTCGCAGACCTAGTGAGGCGCGTTTTGTGGCTTACACAGAGTTTCTGAACGGTGACATGGCGTGAACATAGTCGCATTACCATTGACGCCACAGTTGCTTCTTTTGTTACTGACAGTCGTCTGCGCATCAACAAATTCAGTTCCGAGGGTCAAATGCGGGAACAGCCAGGACTATTGTAGCAGTTCCTAATTGTTTACTTTCTCTCGCAAATTCTGTAAGCGTTTTTAGTGTCATAGAAACGGATTCGATATGCATGGTTAGTGGTATTCATCAAGAATGCATGTGAGTTGTTTAACGGGGTATGCACATTCTCAAATAACCACACCTAGCACGCGTCTATTGTTATTGTTCTGGCATTGAAATGTTGGCGAATCATACGAACAACTATGTGCGTCAACTGCTTTGTGTTCCAGCCTGCGGCACGTTGCTTAATCCCAAAATTCATGGAGGGGGCCTAGTGTTCCTATAAGAAAAATAATACGTATATTTCTCCTGATGTGAGCAACTGTGTCTGTGGTGACACAGAGCAAGTTGTACCAAATTATCCATACTCTTGGACGGACGATGTGCATGGGTGGAATATTAGGGTATGCGATTCATGCAATTACGTTCTATTGTTTCGGAAACATGGGTGTTTTGATGTTTTTGGTCCCCTCCTGCAACAGTGCATCGAAGGATTATTCCCATGTGAATATAGTGATTACAGTATTTAGATTAAGGTAACTGGACAGCTTTCTTCTAAATGTTGCCACTTTGTCATGTGACCTGAGTGTGATTGGTATTTAATTCCACAGAAATCTATGTCTGACCAGGAAGCAATCAGAGGAAAGGTTAATTCTAGCTTTTGCTATATTCAGTGTAGAATCTTTATTATGAAGCGCTCGAGTTGAGCTATCCTATAATTTGAGTGTAGGCAGATCGGAATATATCTGTCTGTGTAGCAAGTTGATAACAACAACAATCCTCGAATCCAAAGTGGTTAAACTTGAAGTTCGTCACAACGCTGTCGATAATTCATGGCAGTATTTAACAGTCAGATGTTTAGTAAACGACCTCTGCAGGTGCTCACAGCAAAACTGTCATTTTCTCTCAGTACCGTAAAGTATGCTGTGTTATTCGAGGATAGGGCCAGTGAGTACCTTAAAAATCTCAACTCTGGCATGGCTTGTGTGAGTTTTGTTGGATAAAGTAAACAGATTGTCTGTCACGTGCTAGTTGGTATTGTGCCTAATCGGAGAGATTTGTGGTAAATGAGTACCTAATTCCGAGATCACGCGAGGACATTTGTATAGGGACATGGTAACATTTCAGTACAATAGATCTTTCTGGGATAGAACAGTCGTAAGACATGATGCTTGATTGCCTAGCCGAGACGTTCATCATCCACGTGTGGAACCACATGATTCAAGAGAAGGTAAGTCATCTTGAATGAGCAGTAGCGTTCCGTGAACTTCGTCAAGCCGAAGATTATAGGCAACCTTGATATTGTCAGCTTACGGCTGTCTGCGCTATTCTTCTCCACAGTGATAAGTAATGCAACCTCCAAGCTTGATGGAATTCAGGTGACAGAATTGCTTTGACCTTGAAAATGCTCAACCATATGACAAACTTATGAGCACCATGCGAACTTGGAATTGGTTGCCTAACACGCCATCTGTCTTTGTGAAATCGTGGTAGTAGAGGGCCTTGGTGAGATTTATTTTGCTCATTGAAGTCGGTTTACAATCCAGATAAGCCGATTACTTAGCCGGAACAGCGCCTGCCGACTGATTCGTCCACTTGGAACTCGTCTGGTACACATTCTCCCGGTCCCATACATGGAATTGAAACTCGGGCTAGATCTCATTCATATTTAACTCAATGGTTGTCGGATATCTTCCTGCATGGCTCAGTGGTATGAGCTGCTAGCTAGTGGTGCAATTCACTAGCGGTCATGTGAATGATTCCATGCAGAGGATTGAATGAATGCGCAACGTTAACAAGTCCCCAGAGAACCAAACCGCCCTCTGGTATTTTCCGGATTGCAAATTGCCCTATCTTGCTTATGGTCTAATTGCAAAGAACGATACAAATAATTCTTTATGGAGGAGTAATAGGGGACTGAATGGTATAGCTAACAAGTTATTATATTTAGATCCAGTCAGACAGCCACCACCATTCCGAAAAAGGACAGTACGGCCGTTTCCGCCCCTCGGGGATCGTCAACAATGCGCTTTTTATCCGACCCTTGGATGGCTGAAATCTGCGGTTAGGCTGTTGCCAGTCTGTGTTTTAGAACACTGAGCTACAAGCACGGCAACGACCGTCGTGACGGTTACTAGATGTGATACAACCCTGCTCACTATCCACTGAGTTGCACGTTACTGCCTTGCGGAGGACAGGGTAGCCCCCCGTCAAAACCGTCTTTGCCGTCTACGGTAGCACAGTGGTCGAATGGGATGCGCTCTGCTAATGATTCCCAAAAGGATGAGACAGCCGTACAGTGCTTTTCCCGACGTGTGCTGGCAGACTGAGTCTAGATTTGATGGATATCTACCTATAACAAATAACTCTGTCTATAATGTGCGTCTTGTGCTGAGAAACCACTACGTGTTCTACCAGGAAGAATGTGTCTGCCACCCATGTCTGTGTCGAAGCCTGCCCAACCTCGCTGATATTGAGTTGGTAAAACGGTCCACTTGTCAGTCTACCATGGTCATGGGCAGTCACTAGAATCGCCACTAATCTGTGCCACAATGACAACTGCCCATCCAGTACACACGTGAATAGAGAGTTGTGGTTGCAGCGCCATAGGTCGCTTGTGTTACAGGGAAGTAAGCATGGCTACAGTGCGTATGCAGAGTGACCGCTAGGCGGTTGGTTGTCCCATCATAGGACAACAGCCGGGGCTCAAAAAGGTTACGATGAAAATAAAAGCGTGCAACCGCACTGGAAAATTGTTCCTTTCCAGAATATAAGCAACTCTTCAACCATCCTTACCTAGCAGTGGACATCTTTGGATCTTCTAAACTACGTCTTGAAATCAGCATTCGTGTGCCTGAGGTCCTCAACCATTAGGATGAGCTGGTTTGTAAGAGGACCGCTATCGACCTTCCAAACTGCAACTAGAAAGGCAATTTTGGTTTCTGACCCACACCATTTGCATAAGCGAGACATCCTTAACATTGCAGACTAACATTCGATTAAAAGGGGTCACACAGATGTGCTTTTTGTACTAGTCAGTTGCTGTATGAATCTGCGTTAAACAATCCTCCTGCAGATTTTGCGTCATTTTGTCACTTACCAATGGTTTATCAGGGCGATATAGTAAATGTATCAGACCGACAAATCGCAAGCGTAGGTTCACATACACATCTGGTCGATGATTTGTGCATCCTTCAGCTACGCTGTCTATCGTCATCACTAGGGTAGCAAATGTACTTCCCAGTTGCGCTTTCCATAATACAGTAATGAATAAAAGTAGCTTTTTACAAACGTAAATAAGATAAAGGGGATTCGAAGGTGAAACCAAAGCAGGAATATAAAAATAAAACCGCAGTCGGATTCAGGTTGTCAAATTTTTGCTAATAATCCGCCACATCTAGCTTGCAATTATTGCAAACTGCGTTAGTGTCTGTGAGCTTTTTCCCTCACAGTTTTCAGTTTACCTCCTCACAAGCAAACTTGTCCCGAAGATGGCACGGTGCCATACATATGTAAAAGGACAGCCTGGATAACAGACGATAACGAGCAAATCCCTGGTACCGGTTGCGGGTCTATAGCGTCCCGAATCCGAATAACATTTTTTCCGTACTACCCAAATCTGACAGGCGAGAATGACGGGCAGCACCCAGTAGTTTCACTTATTGCTACTTGGTGAATAATCCACACAACAAACACACACACAAATCACACCTAGTCCAAGAGCAGATGTTTGATTCAAATCTCTCGCCGGAAAGCCATCATCTGGCTTACTTGGCACTGCCAAAAAGACGTTCTTTGACTCAGATCAAGTCAGATTCCATAGACGATACAGGCATACGCCTAACGAGTGTTTTGTCTCCTTCATCGACAGTACTTAGACAATTGATTGTCTTCCCTGGCTTCTACAAATGGGGTGGAATATGGGCTAATGCAATGTCTGTATTTTAATATATTATATGCCACAAGGAACCAACGGTACTTTTTATTAAATGTACTGCGGCCCTGAAAAGC
This sequence comes from Dicrocoelium dendriticum, assembly GCA_944474145.2. Taxonomy (NCBI): domain Eukaryota; kingdom Metazoa; phylum Platyhelminthes; class Trematoda; order Plagiorchiida; family Dicrocoeliidae; genus Dicrocoelium; species Dicrocoelium dendriticum. The sequence goes on from CALYDF020004245.1 coordinate 14,792, forward strand.
CATCCAGCCAAATGTATAGACCTCTCTTGAAGGTTTCTACAATAGTACATTTCAGCAAGACAACGGAAAGCTGGCTAGAACTGCAAAATACACAAATCGCGAAGAAGTTCTCCCTAATATCAAGCTCGGACCTCTGCTGCTTGAGCTTAACTTGATGTCTCCACAATTGGTTCGGAGTACCTAGTTCAAACAGATAAGTGGGCTTGATACTAAGGAGAGATTTCTAGCTTTTACAAAACATGGATTAATGAAGGCAACAACACGTTCAATACTGCAAATGAAGCTGCCAACATAGGTAGATTCAACAGTTGCTTCATGTCCCTCATCTTTATTATTAGGTGACTGGCGATCATGCAACAGCACATTCCACTCCGATGGCTCAAGTTGCCTGGCACAGGACGAGGTAACGCCAGTGAATTTATCCATGACTCAAAGTGAAGCCTAACTGTTGTCGAACAGTAAGCCGATAACGTTTATATAAAGCAGTTCTGCGAGCTTTCTACTAGACAGCAGTTAGACAATGATTTATGAGTATTCACACTGGTTAGTGCATAAACTACGCATAAGTAAAGGGAAAGGGTGATTTTGGCCAGCGCCACTTGCTCTCAGTATGGCATACAACAGCCCACCTTAGACCCTAACTTAATGTACTTTTTTCAACCATGAGGTATGTATAATATTAACATACTGTACGGAAAAATATTTCTGTACCCAGAAGGAGCGATAGACTAGGTTGAGCGCACTCTTGGAGCCAAACAAATGTGTCTAAAGCCTCTACTTCTATTGGCGTACTGCCACAAAACAGAAGAATGGAACAACGATTTACGATACTAAAGGTGCATAGGTAGAACAGGTCCCGTAGGTTTGCAAATGAAGGAAATACAAATGGGTAGAATACCTATGTGGGGCAAATGTCTCGGTGTAGTGGCAGAGCAACGGCATATTAGAAGCAGGTTTGTAGGAAAGCGATTGCACAATGCAACACAAATGGGTAAGTTGTTGTGGCATTTGCTTGACGTAAAGAACAATCGGACACTTCACCCGCCTTCGACGATTTACGTGCCTTAGGGTGGATTATAATCTCAAGCAACCATTTATCCGGAGTACATTCCGTAGTATCTGTTCAGGTAACAGTGTAGGGAGCTCAATGAGATATTAAATCGCTTTTTGAACATGGCTAAATTGGGGGCACAAACAACTGAGTTTGGAAGGGTGTTCCAGCGTTGGCAGATCCCTTGGGAGAAATAGGTTTGTCGACAACCTAAACGTCTATATTCTTGGCTCAGTTTCAGGTTATTGCCTCTAAGATTAGTGTTCGGGCTGCGTTTCAACAGGTGGCGATACCTATGACTGGGGTGTCTCAGTATATAAAAAACTAAAATGAGGTCTCCACTTAGCTGCCGGTAGCGTCCACTGAACACTTTGAATGTCTTCAATCGTTCTTGGTATGGAAGATGGCACATATCCTTGACATTTCCGTTGCTTGACGTTGTGCGATATCGAGCACTGGGAGACCACGCTTTGGTAAAAATATGCCAAGACTGAAAATAGTGAATTCTACGTGGGGACGCACGTAGGCACTAAGCATCATGCTGAAAATGGATAATCAAAGTCCTAAGTGCACTCCGCAACAGACTAGCATGCAGATTACCACTTCTGAAGCAAATTCCGACTGTCTGGAACAACGGAAATATATGACTGGGTAGCGTCAATGCGTTTTCCGAGTAGGGTTAAGATGGAGACATTAATTAGATGTGCTTGGAGGGAGTTCCAGGGTTTCAGCACTCGGAGGGACAAAACGTTTCGTCGATACACCAGTCGGATGCACACCGTGGCCAACAGAAAATCACTCCTCAGAGATACGTTTTGTCTGCGTTTTCAAAGTTGGTTTGGTTGGTGATTGAGGTAATTTAGGATTTGATACACCACTATTAGATCTCCTCGTAAACGCCGATAACATCTGCTGTACATGTTTATCGTTTTCAGCCTGAGTGGGTAGGGCTGGTTGGACAAACCTTTGAGGTTCTTTGTAGTCCTGCGTTTTACAGTGTCGATCACATCTAGGTGGTTCTTCTGCCGGAGTTGCCACGTTTGGATAACGTATTCCGCATGCGGCCTCACGTACGCTAAGCATTTTCGAGAAGATTGAGGCCTCCTACTTCCCGAACAGATTAGAACTGAGGTCTAAGTGTTAAGTTGCCAGCTTTGATGCGTTTTCGGTCTCTCTTTAACAACCAATATCATTCTGCCCGAAGACACCGAGATCGCATTCAAGAGATGCGCTTCCCTGCCCAGTAGTTATGAGATCTCTGCTGGCATACGCTCAGTACTTTGTACTTGGAGTAGTTAAACTGTGACCTGTACCTCATAAATCATGTGTGTGTTTTATCCAAATCATCATGCAGAGCTGTATGATCCTCTACGGTAATGACAGCACGCCATTTCTTTAGACCCTCGGCGAATAGTTGGCAGTTTGAGCAACGTACCATCGCGAGATTATTTACGTCAACCAGGAACAGGTGGAGCTCGATTACTAAGCCCTGCGATACGCCGCACTAAACATTGGTTGGTTCCGATAAGGTGCTACAAACCTTCACATTCAGGTGCTGTTGAACGAGAAACTCGCTTATCCAGCCAGCATTGTGTTGTCGATCCCATACTCCTGCAAATTTTGAAGTAGAATTCGATGGTTTAGACGGCCGAATATCTTCAAGAAATCCCCATAGGCGGCATTTACGGACACATCAGCAACCACAAATTCCGTCTAGCACATGAGCTCGCAATAAAGGACCGATTTTCGTGAAATTGGTGCTGCTCCGGAACGAGACTCCTGTTTCACTCCAGGTGTCCCATGAGCGCCCCAGCTATAATGGACTCCATGACCTCGGTGATACCTAGAAGTAAGCTTACCGTGCGACAACGCTCGTGCTGCACGGCTCCCACACTTGTTACTTGGAGTGATAATCCCGTACATTAACACCGTGCAGAATTGCATCACTTGAGGAGATCCTTGAATAGTAAAACTATAGAACAATGTATTTATACGGGTAAGAAAGCTACTTGTTAACTGATCCCGTAAGATGGTCATGTTGAAACTTTAAAATGGAAAATTTGTTAGCACAATCAGGTGTACACCCATGAACTCATTAAAGTATACGCATTAGAAGCGATAAATCCAAGCTAACTCCATAAGGAATGACGGAAAATGAGACATTGGCCCAAATCTTCTCTCATTCTGGAATACACATACAGGAGGTGAAAAAGTGGAACGAAATGTGGGATTTGGCCACCAGTAAAATCCCTTACCGACTCTATCGTTTGCTCATGGGTAATGCGTCGTGTGAGATGGTGCAGCGAAATAAGTGCATGATCAACTCGGGCATGGAAGTCTGCCAGCGTGGGAGCACATATGACAGATTCCGGTAGGACATTCCCCGTACGGCAAAAGCGTACGGAAAAGAACTTCCGACAGCATTCCAAACGACTCTATTACTCTTCCAGCTTGAGATGGTGACTTCTCAATCTGCTGTTGTGACTGAGCTCTAGCAAATAGCGGCACGTGTGGTTGGGATCTTACAAAAGCTGATAACTCAAAAGGAGGTTCCTGCACAGTCTCCGATACTGTCCGCTGAAGACCCCAAGCATTTGTATCTTTCCTTCATATGGCACATTATACACACACTTGCCATGCTTGGTTGCCTAGAGTTGGGGTATCTCCAACGCCGTGAGACCTCTCCTCAGCCATGGTTGCCAGACCTATATGGCGTATTCCACATGTAGCCGTAGGTATGATCCAAGAAGTTGTGGAAAAATCGAAGGGTCTAATCTTCCGAATGCACGCTTCAGGAGGCCCACCTGTTGGAAACCCTCCTAGACGCCGTTTCATCCTGCTTCGAACATCCTAGGTTGACCTGGACCAAAACTACCAGATCCTTCTCGTCAGAAGATGTTTGAAGCTCCCGGTTGCCGAGTTCGTAGCAGTACTCTAATTTGCGCCGTAGATGTAGTACGCTACATTTGTCCACATTAAATCGACGTTGATGCTGGATTGGCCACGCGCATCCCCTAACCAGTTCGGTTTGTGGTACTGTGACATCATCTGGTGTGTTTATGGTCCTCCATACCTTGATGTCATCGGCATGAAGAAGGCAGTTCGAGTTCCTGAGGTGCGTGATATTCTTAATATATGTCAAAAGCAATCGCGGACCTAGTACCGAACCCTGTGGTACTCCGCATTCAACCCGGACGGGAGCTGATAGAGACTCACTCACACTTACTTCTAGGCGCCGGTGTAGAAGAAAGCTTTTGATCCATCCTAGGAGAGTATCACCTATACCAAAAGTCTGAAGTTTAAACATCAGAAAGTCATGATCTAATCGGTCGAACGCTTTTGAGCAGCCAAAAAGACTACATCAATTCCTGTGCCAGAGTCTACTGCTGCAGTTCAGCTGGATCATGCTAGTAGTAGGTTTGTAGTGTGCGATAGTTTTCATTGGAATCCGTGCGGTTCCGATGCGAAGTAGTTAAATTCTTCCAAGTAGGCCGCTAGCGCGTCAGAAATAATAGCTTCCATGACCTTTGGAAGAACCAATAGTAAGATTACGGGACGGCAGTAGGCTGGATTGGAACGACTACCTCCATTATGAACAGGTAATCATCTGGTGTTTCCACATGTCGGGCACGTACATTTCGTCAAAACAATGTGAGGAGAATCAAGCCAAAGGCTCAGTTAAACTCTCTACTACCGCTGCTAGTGATTTCCTGTGTACATTATCAACTCCAGGAGAGCTGTGCTTGCTCATACTCAACAGCATTTTAGTACAGCTTCTGCTGTAAAGGATATGTAAGTGAGCTTTGGGGATAAAACAACTATCGCCAAAGGGTTAGGTGGCCAGTGGTCGCACTGAAATCTTGAAGCATATTGTAGGTGAAGGGTATTCGCAGCCTCAGTCGGTGCTTAAGGCCATCCACACACACGCATGACGTGTGTGCTACTGGTTAATTTGGATCATTCCGTTCCATTCTCTCTCCATCTTCTCGCAGAGTTGTCACTGGAAGCTCATTCGAACCGGATTTACCAGCCCTACACAGTCATCCATCATACATGGAA
>CALYDF020004246.1:0-19947 GCA_944474145.2 Dicrocoelium dendriticum
TGGACCACGGGGAACAGCTTCGGATCTTCATGATTTACAAATTAAGTTCGATATAGCGTTTCTAACGCTCCATCGTCATTCATGTTACGAACGTAGCAGAGGACAGGGTTGGCCCTGAAAGGCACGACGTCAAATACCAGTAGCTATGTACGACATAGCACTTAGAAACTGTTCGGGTGGGTATATTATTTGATGTACTCAAGAGTAGAGATTTTGGGATAATTAATTGAGGTTTTCGAAGAAGAACCACTAGTAATTAGCTCAAAATCATGACGGTCCGAAGCTGTCCCCCGTGGCGCAGTTGCATAAGCTGATGACTGGCGATTCAAGTCGCTGGTGCTCATGCGTTCGAATCGTGATGGAGGCGATGGATGCGCACTACTGACGAAGCCGAACAGGCTGAAACTGCAGTCTAGTGCTTGTCCGACCATATGGACGACTATCTGAGTTGGAAGCCGGCTTCGAAAAACCGCAATTAATTGTATCAAAATCGCCTACTCATGAGTACTGTTAAATTTTATCCGCCTAAGAAATGTTGCTCAAGCCTCATTTGTTCAGGGCGCCTGTATATCAAATTGCAAACTATAATTGCACAACAGGAAGGCAATTGCTGTTCAAGATTGACAACCGGAGGACAAGTCAAGACCCGAAAGACGTGTGAAAGTATTAGCATGGGCACTGACCAATAACCGATGGTCCGCTCACAGAGAGCTGTTAACAACAGGTTAACAACAGGTTGATAACCTGAGCATCACTCAGACCTAATGGTAGCCATTTTACTACACCATGAAGATGGCGACATCAGGCCTAGTGCATGGGAATTCTGTTACCGAGATGACGAAAGCAAATTAGGCCAAATATCCTCAGTGATGGAATGAAGGTGAACCACTGGGCAAAGGTGTGAGCGTACAGAGAATTGAACAGTCACTAAGATAAGTACGTGGCAGGGGGTATGAGAGATCATCATATCCGGGCCTTTTGAGGACATACTTCGGTACACGAGCGGTCCTCGTCAACACGAGGAGAATTCATTTGAATGATCAGAAAGCACAATCAGTGCCAAGCGCTGGCAATTTCCATATGAAATCTTCATTCATTTAAGACTCCGCTACAGTGATATAGGCCAGCGGCTGGAAATTTTTACTCATGAAATCCCCAATCTTTTTGAATCTAGTTAATATTGTCCATGTGTTAATTTATTATTTCATGATGAGGCCGCGGTCAAGTTGAAATTTTAACGCGGACCGCATTTGGCCCGCCGGCCGGATTTTGGACACCTCTGGTGTACAGTAATGGACCTTTGTAGGACACTCCCATCAGCCATATTTAAGTAAAACCTAGCCTTGTAGTCAATAATATGTCAGGGGGTCTGCCGTGTGACCTTAAACTAAAAAGGGTCCATGACCCCAAAAGGTTGAGAACACCTGGGATAGAGGAATAGCAAGTAACTTATCGGTATTGATCTTTGTTTTCACTGCATTTCAAAACGCGTTCGTCCTGGTTCGAACTCATCAAGTAGCCCGATCTGGGAGTGGAATTAACTACAAGGTGACTGGCAGCTATCGCCGTGGTCACTAAGCCTTGGGGCTCACGGAGTAGCGCCTAACATAGTGGTCAAAAATAGACGGTTGAGATTTGGAACACCTTCAGTGTGCTTTGTGTTGCGACACGTATTCTCAATTGTCGCCTCGGTTGAATTTGAAGTCAGACTGCGCCATCCCGATCAATAAAACCGTAAACCAAGTGGTGGGTTTCGGTTTTGCTCCCTCCCATCACTGCACTCTACAACATTGAGTTCAAAGTCAACGGAAGCCACAAATAAGTTTGCGTGTTGCTATCCGAGACAACCAGCGGGTGCTGCAATTAATAAACTACAAAGTTATGCGCCGCCTGCTGCAACTAGGTTGCCACTCGAACCTGGTAGCCACCGGTTCCAATTGGCCACGCTCTACAACCGGCTACAATATCGCAGACGCTTTTACTCTGTCCGTTGCAGCCAGCCAAGTGACACCCTTCGTAAAGGTTTTAAAATTGAGGGAACGCCTCTGTTATGATTGCATAGATGCCTGATAAAATTGTCACTGGCACGGTTGGGGCGCGCCTACGGTAACGGCTTGAAACGCTGGACAATCGAACGGATTTGCGCTTACCTGATAGCGCTAACTTGGCCCGGGGTACGCGCTGGTGAGACGGAATTTGAGCGATCGTGAGAACGATCCTAGCCGCACGTATTCGGGCAGACGCTGAGCCCTCGGAACGGACGCACACGATAAGGGGTTACGGTAGACGCACGCTAGTGACTTAGACAGGAAAGCTGCCCGGCTAACGACGCACACAAAATCACGTGATCCGACGGACACTCAACTGAGGCGAAGAGGAATAAAGGCAAGTGGTCCTCTGAAGGCTCTTTTATGACCAACAAAGGGCAAATCACAGCCAATGCTATGGGTCATTAAGTGAGGGAAAATTGCTACCACGAAGAGGTGGTAGTTTGTAGAAGACCATTGTCAAAAGGTGCGCCGTTGGGCCGCGTCTCGGAGTGGCTGAAGGCTACTGCGTTGTGAGGGGGAATTGGACCTCGCTTTCCACAGGCATTCTGCAGGGGTTTCTGGCGCATGTTTTTGGAAATATTTGACGGGCCCGCAACAGTAAATATATTGTTTCATACTCTGAGGTATTATAACAGATTCCGTGGGGTACATTTAGGGTACCCTCGAGGAATCTGGGCTGTAAACAAACGGCGTGCGAAGCTCCACGAGCAGATTATAAGCGTATCAACTGCTGCTATACGAAGAGCATGTGAGACGATGATTTTCTTATAAGCGGAATCAGAAACACTTGTATTCATTAGCACGACAAAAACAAGCGTTGTAAGTAGAAATGCATCACATATTTACTCACTCAGACAGCCATCACACCTCCGGAACATAACTTTATGTGCGTTTTATCCTTTCAGGATTCGACAATAGTGCGCTTGGTGAGGGGGTTATGCTGTCATCTGCACGCCAGTAACGTGCAAGTCAGTGGATAGTGAGCGCCACTATATCACCTTTAGTAACAGTCACGATTGTCGTTGCCGTCCCCCGTAGCTCAGTTGTCTCAACCATGAACTGGCAACAGTCGAGTTGTGGGTTCGAGCCATACCAGGTTCTGATGGAAAGCGCACTGCTGACTATTCCCGAAAGGATGAAACGCACGTACAGGACTCTTCCCGACGTGTGACGGCTGTCTGAGTGGATCTACATCTGATGAATTACTACCTATGCCATCCAAACCCCACTACTACTCCTCTGTAAGAACAAATGTGCCAACAGGTTCAAAAATAAAGCATCAAGTGGCTTCGTTAAATATAGATGTGATAAAAGTTACACCGTTTGGTGCAGCATGTATTCGTTACACATCAACATACCAAGGGGAAAATAACATCTAGTTTAAGCGGATCGACAAGGTTTCATTTGCGTTACCTAATCCCTATATCAAAAATGTCTTGACGTTGCCATAACTCATATGCACCACGAAATGTAACCTGAGTACATCATTGGACGACTTACGGAAACCAAAGCTGCACCAATCCACATTTCGCTACACAAGCAAAATACACTGTTTTACGCATACCTTAGCGTGAACACTATGGCAAATTCACCCGAAAGAATCATATTTTATCATAAAGTTTTCGCTTTAGAACTTGGAGTTGTTATTCATTTGCTTGTTATTCATAATCCATCATCGTGCTATTATTCCTTTGCCTAGCAACCTCAATAATTGATCAAATGCAAATAGATATATCGTATATGACCGAATATACGCGGACAATTTTTGGACAAGTTTTCCTTTCTCTATAGGGGAGGTCGGCTTATGAAAATGTTATACGCAAGTTTAAAAACGTCACATGCAAAATCTACCCAAGAATTTACTGCACAAAGCCCCTATCTTCCCTTAGCGCTATCCGTTAGTGATGGACGGTATCCCGGACGGGGATTTGAAGTGCCTCATTTGTTAGCACCTTTCCTCCCGATGGATCACGTGACATCGTCATAGCGCTATTCTGGGTAGCGCTTATACATCACATCACCACAACTGACCAATGGCAGAGGAGCTTTTCCTTGAACACCGTTAACTGAAATCAGCTAGTGGTTATTTCAAAATCGTGGAGAAACGATTTCGTTTTTCCTTTTGCTGAATGTTTACAGGAGTCGGCTAATATAAGAACTTAATCATTGGAAAACTTGGATATCACAGTTATACACTTGGTCCAAACAAGAACGGTCCTATATTCGATGATATACTGTACATAATAAATTGCTCAGAACAGTGAGAAGACATAAGTTGCGATATGTCAACATTTCGATCGTTCTCATCAGTCGCAAACACAATACAAGCGGGATACATGGACAGTTATACACAGGGGGAAAATTGGCACACCAATCAAAATGTCCAAATCAAGACGACGGTAACCTAATTGAATGTCTCAATACTTTCTATGCACACAACACAGGTTGATAAGCCCTAATTAGCAAAGCCTCACTAATTGCCAAAATATCGAAATGTTATTGCGTAATAACACCTTGTACGCCGTCTCCGGGTTCACCTTATGTCGGGTTGCCAAGAGATGCTTGGTGATAGATGATGCTGGACTCCTGTTCAGCCTCGGATCCACTTCGTTTTGTTGTACCATCAGTTGCTCCAACCATCTCGGCACATGTTCAGTTACACTCTGAGCTAACTGACAGTCAGTCCTGCCTATGTAAATGTCACCGCAAACGCAAGTGAACTGGTAAACGACTTGAGAGGCCGAACTGACTGATGAGTTGCTCTGGCGGTCATGAAGAACAAGGCTTCGCGTGGTTTGTATGAGTCGCAACTGGGCGGTCACGTAGGTGCGCTTAAGGGCAGACCGAAGTTTATGTCCGATATCATTTGATATCTGGTCTCCTTTAAACAGCAACAACAAATAAATATACTTTTCCTCTGCTGTTAACACCGGTAATTTCTCCTCGGGAGGCCTTCTGTGGATCTGAATGAACTTCTTATGATACCCATTTGACATCAAGGTTTTGAACAAAAATTCTTCTTCAGCTTGCAACCTTTCGGAGCTGCATATCCGTCTTGCTCTGGAGAAGAGCGTTTTCACTAGGCTACGTTTGTATGCGACCTGGGCAAAGCTGGAAAAGTGGAGGTACTGCCCGTTCCAAGTTGCCTTGTGATGAACCGTGCGTTGTAGTGTACCATCGGTCCGTCTCTTAATTAGTATATGCAAAAATGGCAGACTACAATGTTACTCCAAATCTCGGGACACCGATAGATTTGAATCATGATTGGTACGCTACTATTTCCTTCTGTATATAGCTGTGTATGAATCCCGCTTGTAGTGTGTTTGCGACTGATGAAAACAATCGAAATGTTGACATATCGCAAATTATTTCTTCGCACTACTCTGACTAAATGGCTGATGGGTACTCACCGTTGTACATGCTAAATTGGGTGTTTCCTGCCAGAAAACACTGAACTCCATGATGCTTTTCGACCTTCTTGATTATATCTGCCAAAGGCATCAGGCATGGAACCCTCGACCAATAGGATTTTAATCGTGATCGCGCCGCGATCCATTCAAACAACATACTCTCCAATTAGCCAGTAACGGTTGTGCCTAAGCGTCGCCAGTCTTGCCCCTTTGGCTCAAGTACAGCGATCACAACTAGCATTCCAAAAGTCCCAAGTTCGACGTCTGTTATTTCTGTCTGATGAGAACAACCATGTTCGAAACCCCTATTGGAGTGCAGTGTCTTCGGACGGAAAACGCCCAAGGTTAATTCGCTTCATTTTACGGTCCTAGTGGTCGAATGACCAAGATTAACTACAATTAGAATCACAGTCCATGTTGAGATTGCACGTCGCAATCCATTTACAAATCGCTTACTTTAAAATAATCCCCCAATCAGTATAGACAGATTTCGTTGACTCACAATCTAACGCAAGCGAGCACATGTCACACAACCTACACAGGAAGACTTGATCAGATGTTAGTTAGGATAGATCGATAAATCAAATTGTCCACGGGTTATCAGAAAGGCGGGATTCAGCGAACCACAAGGTTTCACGCATGTCATTATATTATACTTCATATTACTTAATGAGTTAGAGGTCACAAATTTTTGACCTTGTGCAACATTCTTTGGCGGATCATTTCGAATGGATTAAGACCTAAAATCTACATCTAGACCACGATCTACAACGAACTGACGGCTAGTCAGTTCAATAACTGGGGTCGTATCGGACTAAGGTAAACATGTCTCTGCCTATGGAAACATCTGCAAGCGATGACAAAAGTGCAACAATAACTCGTGATACATTCCGCTGCTTTTAATCCTTGATGAACGGTGGTCAAAAGTGAGTTTTAAGGATAAAGGAGCCCATGCCTAATATGTGAGTAACAGAAAACCATGTCTAGCTTAATCGTTCACAAATTGTTATTTGTGATTTGAAAGGTGATCACCTTTGATTTTCCCAACAAAACGGGGGTTTACTAATAGACGGCTTTGCGCATGATTCGATTTGGTTCATCGCAATTAGACTCCAAGCCGCATAGGTAAGCTACCAATCCGGAAAAGCACCAAACGCGCGTTTCGCCCGGGGGTTTGTTTGGTCCGGTTTTACTTTCTGAAAGTGCATATGGGTGAGTTAACAGATTGTGGAAAACACACGGCGAGAAGAGATTTTATGTGCGCTCCACGTGTCTCCATTGTTCTGCCAGATTGCGACGGTGACCTCTTAATATGCTGTTATGGCTGCGTTTATTTTACGTGATACCACGAATAATTAAGGTGATTTAAACCGGTTAAACTATAATAAGCTCATCACGCAAATGTCAATAACGTCTACTGAAAATCCCAGAATATTTTGTCATTGTTCGTAGAGTAAGCGGTATAGCCATATGAAGATTGTGGTAGTGCGATGTTACGCAATCTCCCAGGCAGTAAGATTCCGCTTCTGTCATGACATATCCAACATGACGGCGTATGTACAAAGCAAGTAAATATGAACAAATAGCTGGAATGCTTACATGGTTTAGCACCATGAAGGACTACGTTTCCTTGTTGTGTATGCCTGTGTACTCGAACTGTTCATGGCTTGGGAGGTTAGGCAATCGTCCGTGTCAAATTAAGAACTGCACCTGGCATATTTCCTCTAGCCTCTCGGTTTGCCAACAGGTCTTGTAACCGAGGTGTTCTCAGGACTTTACTTGTTCTTGTGAGGCATCGGAGACAAAAGAACAGCGCTGTTAGGCAAGCATTAATAATCTAGAAATCTAATTGAAAAACAATCTCGCAAATTAAACAACTCTTGTAATGAGGAAATACGTTAGAACGTGTTGTTGAAGTTTATGGCTGAAACAGAGGTAATTGCTGATGGGCCTTTCATAACAGCTATTGGGATTACGGAGAGCTGAAAGATGACTATTTTGAGATTTATGAGATCGTTGGTAGTAAACATTTCCTAGATCCGGTGCTGAACTTGAAACCCGAAATTCCACACATAACAATGAATGAAACCACCGGGGCACTTAGCATAACGATGAAATTAGTTGGCCACAAACAACGTCTTTCTTCATTGAACCGACAAAAAGTAATAACTATATTTTACCACGCTTTGTTGGGAGTGAGTAAGAATGTGAATATTTTATTTTGGAGGTTGTTTTAATAACGGCTAAATTTTGATTTGTTTCAGGTAGATGTGTTTCAAATAGTATCGGTCTTGTATTCCGCGCTCTATAACATGCTAGGTCGTCCTTGCCAAGAATGCTCTAAAATTCTTCAAATTACATCTTTCCATCTACTGTGTCTTTCTATCCATCTTTCCCTCGTAATGTTTTCGCTCACTCGGAGGCGGATATTCAAATAGCGCACTGCGGTGCGTTCATATTTTCCTGACTAAATCACCCAGTTACCGAGAGTTACCATTTTTTCCAGCATTCTATTAGATGTGGATTTTCATTTACAGAGTAGAAGCCTGTATCCATCGTCTTACCTCCTCTCATTTTGTTTCTGTGTATCTTACTTCCATTTCATTATCATGTCTACAGTAAGTACAGGCTCGATGAGGAAAAAAGTATTATAGGCCAGGATGTTTGCATTCTAGGTGGAAAGCTGTAACAACGAACTAAGGTAATTCGCAGAAAGACTGGAAGCAGTAGTAACGAATATACCTAAAGCAGTGTGGGCGCTGTAGAAAATTCCATTGGACTACATGCTGACCTGAGAAAGACATCTGAAAAATGTCCATCCATAGCTAAAACTGTATACGCTGAACTCGCATTAAAAGTCCACATGCTCACATCGATATTGCAACGTTTGCAGAGTCTAGCTGCCTTATTTGAATCGCCCCCAAATATTGTTGAAACTAACTTCATGGAGTGCAGTGTACTGACAAACACCATTTCGACCGAAGTACACAACCGACTACGCTGTTTATGCAATGCGATGTTGTTGATTGTGCCAAACAATTTACCCTTAAAAGCTGTTTAGAAAGCGCGTCTCAGTGCATGCGGCATGTAATCGTATTGGTCCAGCTGCAGCAGACTACGCAAAAATGTATTGGGTTACGAGTGTCCCATACTTTTCCAGTTTCCAAATGAATTTTTGCAAAACAGTTTATTCAAAATCGCACTAGCCTTGTGCTTAATACGACTTCCAAACGTCTGAAAATTATGGAGGACAAAATCCTGCTATAACGAGAGATGGGGAGGCGAAATTCTGAGGTAAAGCAGGATACCAAACAGCCTAATGGCGCCCCGCATCCAATTGATGTTGCTCCACTTATTGGCCAACAAAAAATGAGAATAATACTTCGCTTGCTGCAAATAGTGGCGAAGCAGTGAATAACAGTGCTTTTTGAAATAAACAAGGAATCACATGAATATGCAAGCCACACTCTCTGGCATTAGATGCTGTGTCCAGTAGAACACCTAATGCTCGCACTTCGGAGTTAAGAGCTACATCAGATGCAAAATTCGTTACTGGAGGGTCTCCACTAGGCCGCAGTTTCACAGCTAAGCATGAGCAGCCGACAAAGCCCAAAACGACTAAAATCCACAAAACTAGTGATGTGTAAGGTGCTTTCTCATAAACAATCAGTTCTGGATGCCAAATACGGTTTCCAATTGCTGTTTCATGCATGCGAAGTGACAACAATGTGGATCAGCAAATAACAACTGCATTACCTGCTAAATCCCAGTTGCACGCAAAACCGCTACCTCAAGTTTCGAACTGTCATGTCCTGCCTAAAGTCTGCTCTGAGCAGCGACCAAGCTCATCGAGCATATCGATGGATCCGATCAAATTGATTGATAGTAAAAGACCGTTTGACAAAGATTTATCTCGAGTGTCATTGGACGACTCTATATCTTTATTTTGTTTGGATAGATGTACAGCCATTAGTCATAAAATGATGGAAGATGTGCCACCATCTGTGCATCTTACACACGGTGTAATCTGGTACCACGACTTACCGAACCACACGCATTATGCTGATGGTGGTGTGTGAATTGACACCAGTGTGCCTCCACCGCGTATAGTAAATGGTTGTATATCGAGTGCAGGTAAGCAGATTTTACCCACAGATGGAAATGATAGCAACCCACTGTCTCCTATCAGTGTATTACGTAAGCAATCGCCTATTAGTGACATGATGCAGAGGAGACAACCTAACTGTCCAGCTCCCACAAGCCATTACAACAATCATGGACTCTTTTCTTCGAACCATTTTCTAGACGGCTATACTCAGTCGCAAGCCTCTCCGCCGTGGTCACCTCCAACTTATTTTCCACCGTTGGCAATACACGCACTTTTACAACAATTTCTATCTTGGGGCCAGTGTATATAACACAACCTAAACCATCATCTTTCTCATCTCCCACATCTACGTCGGTATTTCTGATAAACATTCGTTCTCTCCACTCTAAGATCTACATCCTACGCTCATTTTTCTTGGTGAATAATACGGACATAATATTTATTACTGAACCTTGATGTCATGATGATATGTCTGACAATCAGTTAACTATTTTCGGATATGACAAGTTTATGAGAAATCGGCCTAGTCGTCGAGGTAGTGACTGTGTAATTCATCTGGGAAATCGCTCGCAGCAGCAACGTCCGAGAACCCAGTGCTGAACGATGTCAAGGAATCACTATGGCTTACGATATCTTTTAAGCAGCAGCTGCTGCATATGGGATGTATATACAGCGCGCCAAATTGAAGACAAAAAGTCCCAGAACTTTTGACGCTTGCATTTGAATGCGCTGCTAGCCTACCATTTATACATAAGATTATTGGAGTTGATTTTAATCTGCCTTCGGTTTCATGGCCAATGGGAATCGCTCCTTTGAAATGTCAAAATCCTCTCTCTTGTATCCAATGAATGGTTTGCAGAAACAAGTCTCCTAACCTACTAGAGGTGAAAGTACCTTAGATCTCATTTTTGCATTTAGCATACCTGCAATCATCTTTAAGGCTCTTGGAATCTATAGTTGCCGATGCACTGGTGTGCTATCTGGAAAACTGCAACCTCATCACTCCTGAACAGCACGGTTTCCGTCCACAGCGGTCATGTACAACTAATTTACTAAGTGCACGCAGTAGTTGGACCGAGGCAGCCGACGCTGGAGAAGGTGTTGATGTGATATACCTGGATTTTTCCAAGGCTTTCGATCGTCTAGACCATCGGATACTACTATCCAAGCTACAGCATTACGGGATCGGAGACCCTCTTCTAAGCTGGATCGCCAACTTTCTATTTCAAAGGCAATTAGTGGTCAGAGTTCGGAGCTCTTTATCGGACCCCATACAAGTCGAGTGTGGTGTGCCGCAAGGCTCGGTTCTAGGTCCACGTTTGTTTCTGGTGTTTATTAATGACCTTGCACAGGGAATCGCTTCAAACTTCCTAATCTTTGCCGACGATATCAAGATCTGGCGCAGGATCCAGGTGAACGCCGACCAACATGTGCTCCAAAGTGACTTAGCTACAGTGTATCAATGGTCGATCCAAAATTTATTGCTTTTCAACGTCAGTAAATGCAAGGTGCTTTCCATCCGACATCAGAGCAGCTACTCATACCGACTCGGAACGGATGTACTGCAACAATCAACTCTCGAACGTGACTTGGGTGTCCTGGTTCATGATGACTTGGGTTGCTCCAGGCAATCGGAAAAGGCCTTGAAGACCGGGAATCAACACGTTGGGCTGTTGAGGCGGGCATTTGGACAAATAAACAGCTCCATATTTCGACAAATGCTCAGTGCGTATGTTCGCCCCCACGTCGAATACGCAATTCAAGCCTGGCATCCATGGCTGAAACGCGACCTTAATGCACTGGAGCAGCCACAACGGCGGGCATCTAAGAACGTAACTGGAATGCGCAATCTGTCCTACCAGGAGAGGCTGCGACGACTGGGATTGTTCAGTGGAAGCTATCGCAGGCTACGAGGCGACCTGATTGTGACATACTTGATTCTGCGAGACCCACATCATGTGTGCTGCCCTTTACTGCAACTCAGCAACAATACAAACCTGAGGGGCCACTCATTAAAACTCGCAAAACAATACAGTCGTCCGGAGTGCCGCAGAAATTTCTTTTCCATCCGTGTCTGTCACCCGTGGAATGCTCTCCCAGAATCGATTGTCTCTGCACCGACACTAACAATATTTAAAAGACGGTTGGACGATGCACTCATCCACTTACACTTTGTTACTTAACACTGTGTCTCCATCCTACACCTGGAGTTTACCCTGGAATTATTTGTTGTTAACTGTGGGTGTTGTGAATCTAAGTGGATCGCAGGACTGCAGCGAAGCAAACGATAAGTCCTTATTTTCGTATTTAAAGTGTTAACTATTTTACTATCCTTTTCATCATAATTATTATGTTGATATCCCCACCAGCTATCTAACGGGGCTTGTAAAGCAACGCTTCTTAACCCGTATAAATTCATTGTTCATTGTTCATTGTTGAATTTCCGGAGAGCGATCGACTCGTGATAAAATGCCGCCTAAGTCTACGCATGGCCAGTATACGGAACAAAATGCATTATCATCTTTTCGGTTCTGTCAAGTGGAACTCTTTCAAGGACCTGATTCGTTCGATGTACTGGGATGACTTCTTTCTCTCTTCATGTCCGCAAAATGCGACGGATCTGTTTTCCAGTATACTTGGCTTCCGCATCTATTCAACAGTACCACTAAAATGTGCTTACCAAACTAAACATAAACCCAATCACAAGGCGCTGAAGATGGCATGAAAACAGCATACGATTCCATAGAAATGCTGATTGACTGCTGACCTAACGCTATTATTGCAGCAATCCAAGCTCATCGAAGAACAGACGCATCGAAATGACAAAACTCTGATTATAGGAGAGTATAACACTCTGAACGACCTTAGCGAAACTGCTGAGCTAGCCAAACTATTCCGTGCCCGAGGTTCGCGTTGCAGCAACAATTTCAATTTTATCACCACGCCTGATGGAACATAGTAAGGCGGACCAGGTGATATCTGGGAAGCTTTCAGTGTTTATTTTGTCTAAGCAATGGCCAATGAATCATCGGACACACCAGGACTTATCATGACGCACAACAAGGAAAGCCTACGCTCAATGGAATTCACAATAGCGAAAACCAGTGGCCAAGTCTTTCGCTCATGCTCCACAATTTGCGCAGGCCCTGATGGAATCCCTCTTGTTTAATAAAAAGCAGTGGTAGTGACTTCCTTCTGCTTTTGCTCAGCAACTTCACACTCTCTTTTAACAACAGATTATACCCTACTCAATGGGGAACTTCTGTCGTTATGTCGAGACACAAAAATGTTGTTTCCCACGAAGTTAAAATAATTCATCCCATCAACCACGCAACCATCTTATCTAAAATGATGGAAAAGATAGTGAAACATAAACCATTTGTATTCTTGACCAAGGAAAACATCATCAGCAATCCGGAAAACGGCTCCATGCAAGGTCGTTCCCGCGCAACGTGCCAGACTGAGTTTGTAAACCACACAACGGCTGCCATTGACAACGGAAACAGTGTCGTAATCCTGTTCCTGGATATGCAAAAAGCCTTTGGTAGAGTGCCTCACAAACGGTTACTGAGTTAACTGAAGACTAGAGGCGCTGCAGAACCGATGTTTTCTTGGTTGTCTTCATATCTAATTGGTAGACAGCAGGTGGTGCGCATCCACAATTATTTCTCTAAACCGAAAGCAATCACTAGTGGTGTGATTCAAGGGAGGGTTATTGGTCCTCTTCTTTTTCCAATATATATTAACGATATCTTTCAGAAAATAAGAGATGGTGTTACATTTACCTTTTTTGATGACATTAACTTTGTCTATTCACAACCACGTGCAAACACTCAGGAAACCGTAGGTCTCGTTCAGGATGAGATATCCGCCCTTGGCTCCTGGTGCCAACTGTGACATATGTCATTTGCAGTGGACAAGTGTACTGTCGTACAAATGTCAAGTACAGCCAGACAATTTATTACTACAAGGTGCATATATCTAGCAGTGCAGGCCAGTTCGCGAATTGGACGTGTGATATTCAGTCACTTTTAACTTTTCTAAACATTGTGACATTCAAGACCCGAAAATCATCTGCAATGATTTTGGCCTCACGGAATCTCGCATATCGCTTTACAACACATATGTACTGCCGTGTATGGAATACTGTTCAATGGTACAGTTGACTTTGTGATAACCGTTTCCCGAGTATTACCCCAGTGAATCCTACATTTACCCTGATTTCTAACTTCCGGGCCGTGTTTCGCCGATATACAAACGCCAAACGTTCTCCAACTCCAATCGTCGGAGACATTGTTTGTTCTCAATAGAGTATTTCAACGGCTTTCGAACGAAATGTCACTCGTTCAAATCCAACATTGCTTGGTGCAGCTAAAGGTTTCAAAACAAATTCACCCGGCGCGATCCATAGGCTTAACCACGAAAATTCTCAATCACACCTTCATGTAATCTGCTCCACGTTCAAGCTAACACTCGATTGGCACGCCAGAGAGAACAGACTGCAAGCACACAACTGCAACGTGATCACTGTGACCTTACCGACAACATCAATAACAGAACGACCTTTTACCATAGGTGAGTCAATCAAATGGTCCGTAACATTTGCTCAACAGGCGTGATGCCCCGCGTGCCACAGAATAAAGACCTATGGGGATCAGGTTTCAAACTAGTTAAGGGGGCATTTTGTGCCGTAACTGTTGCAAGTTCTTCCATGCGAGATGCCTCCGAGGTAAACATAGTCAGACCAAGTTATTAAGCAAACCAGACTCGCTATGATCCTTTGTGGAATGCACATCCATCCCACTGATAAAAAGCATGCTCATATTATCTCAGAAGTATGACCAGCTACTAGCCAAGTTTGAGGAAATGGTAAACACCAAAATCGCTACGCTTGGGGTAAGCATAGCGGACTGTGCAACGCAATTCTCCCCCGTAAGTGCTGCTCCTATCCCGCGAAGAATTGCTAGTAACACCGTAAGCAACACGACACCTAGAGTCCAGAACATCAACAGCTGTCCCAATACCACACATGGCTCACATTTGACTAAAGCGTTTTCCAAGTTGATCGGAGTAACTACACGTAAGGTTACTTCCAAACTCCCGACGGAATGAGTAGAAAAAGAGCAAACCGTTGCGAGCGAAAGTTGGGTTACGGTTCCCTCCAAGAAGAGCCGTCATTTAAAATTAACCACCCCCAACTGGATCGGAAACTGAGGAGTGTAGCGGAATTTTCCAGGTGCAAGCACCACCGGTTTCCTACGGTACATCTTCGAGTATTTCAACCAATAACCGGACAAGTCGAAAGGTGTAAGGAAACAACTACCTGTACTCAGCGTACTGTGATCCAAATTCCCAGAATCAAAAACGACATCAATAAGAGACAGGCAGTTGAATGACCACAACCAGTGGGACATTATTAGTAACATAATCGGAGTTGTACTGAAACCTGTACACGTAGTGCGTATTACACGACACCCCAGGTCTAAACATTTCGGAGAGCCAAGACTTCTGCGCGTTGTGCTGACCTGAAGTATAATCAGTACTACTGTCGACAGATAGTCTCAGGAATGAACACTGCTACATCCGTATCTTTCCAGCCATCCTATGGGGCGAGCGTTATCGACTTAACCGAAACTTTGAGGACTACCAGAAGAAAAATTCAACAACAGCCATACTTCTTCACGGGGTTCCTGAAACTGAAGCATGGGATGAGCATCAACTAACAACCCATGATAAAGAACCGTGGTGTTATATTACTGAAACACTCCGATTGGATGATATGTTAGCGAAATCCATGTCACGAATGCGTACCTCACCGAACTACAAAGGAAGTGGCCCGAGAGTGTTGAAGATCGTCCTTCAGTCAAAACATACGGTAGCACGGATGTTAAAAACCAGGCAAATGTTACGTTGCAAGCTACCATAAGAGGTTCGGCAGAAGAAAATCAGCAATATGCCTCCTAAACATGCTAGGTCACTCAAAGAACCAAACGCGATGGGATCTATGAAGGAACAATGCACCAGTAGTGTGTCGAATGAGCCTATACAACGTGTAGACGATGATATTGACCAGACACCTTACACTCTACGTCAGATATAAGACATGGGACTAATTACAGGGACGATAATTAAGACCTTAACCCTTCACCAAGTACACATCGAATAAACGATTAGTCGCCGGCCACATACTGTTCGGCGAAACGTCATGTATGAGTTGTATAACCTCCGAAACATTGCTTAAATCTGAGAAAATTTCATGTATGTTTACTAACACCCAAGGGCTCCTCAGTAAGCTTACCAAACTTCGGCTATGTCAGGTTGCAAATGCTTGGGACTTAATTTCTATTACCGAAAATTGATTGCACCAAGAGGTGACTGATGCTGAGGTTGAGATAGCCGGAATGTCACTCATCCGGAACGACCGACCCAGCAGAGGAGGTGGGGTCCCACTCTACTACCGCAGCGATCTACAATGTACAGTAGTTGATGATCTGGAAACACACGTTACCGACTCACTCTGGTGCCGTCTCAGACTAAGACCCAACAACGCATGTCTCGTAGCTGCCGTTTACCGCCCCCAACGTCCACTCTGGAAATGGATTCCTGCTTGATCCGTGGCCTAAACAGAGTAACACGCACTAGGTACAGCCACATTCCCTTCTCCGGGGACTTCAATCTACACAATCTGGAGGTATCGGCATGACCCAGTAAACAGCGCAAAGCAGACTTGCTTGAACTGACCGTTAATATTCCCTTGTACAATCATGTCACCATGCCCACTAGATTCAGGACAGCAAACAAACCGTCCATTTTAGACCTTGTGCTCACGAATGTAGAGCTCATGGTTGACAAGTTATTGATGGATAGTCCATTAGGTCTCAGTGACCATGTAGTAATGACGTTCAACTATGCGTGGTTTGTAGTGTATCCATCTGAACACTCAGAACTAACTCATACAATCACACGCTACCACGTATTTAAAGAACTCGTCGACGCAGCTGCTTAGGAATTCTCAAACAAAAGTCCACTTGAAAACGATTGGGCAGAGTTCGTTGATAGCGTCAGCGACATCGTCAACAAAGCATCAGAGACCAAACCCATTAGTCCCTCAAAAGATGCCTTCAGTTCTAAGGAGCAGGACTCGAAAATGCCTGGCGATAAGAGATGCAGCATGGCGTGCCTATAAGATTAACCCCGACTCAGATACTTGGGGAAATTTCCTTACCCATCGCAACCATTGTACTGCACTTGTCCTTGAGGACATAGTAACTTATCAACAGTGCCTAGCGAAAACATTTATGACAAACAACAATCTGCCATACTGGCATGTCAATAAGCTTCGTAAAATGAAGCATAGAATCCCTCCACTTTTCATGACAGGCGGTAGAGTACAAAGTGCCGAAGAAGCAGCTAATGCCTTGCGGCTACAATACGCCTTAATTTTCGAACTCGCAGCCTCTACATGTCCCATAGTATCATGCACATTATGGACTGCACTCTTTCCACATGCAATTTTCAGCCCATCATTTGTGCTAAGGAAGTTACTCTCACTGTGCGATCGTAATTCTCCGGGAGCAGACAACATCCGCCCGAAGGCAGTGAAGGCTGTGACCAACAAGCTAGCTGAACCACTATCACATTTTTTCCAAAATTTCTTTGATGAACAACAAGTCCCCACTATGTGGAAGCGTGGCATTATCACCCAAAGTTTTAAAGGCAGCAGCCTTCCAGAGCCTGCAAACTATCGTCCAGTGATACTTCTCACTGTACTCACGAAGGTGATGGAAGCAGTCGTCGCTGAGGCTTTAATGAACTACCTGGAAAAATGCAACATCCTGGTACCGGAACAGCATGGCTTCCGTCAACACCGGACATGCACCACCAATCTACTTATTGCACGAGGTAGTTGGACCGAAGTGGCCCATGAAGCGGTCCGGGTCAACGTCATCTATCTGGACTTCTCCAAAGCTTTCGACCGCCTTGATCACCGCTTCCTACTTCAACGGCTTCAGAGTTACGGAATCTGAGGTCCTGTACTTGTTTGGATTGGCAGCTTCCTTCACCAACGTAAGCTTCAAGTAGTTGTTAGGGGATCACTTTCTAACCCAATTGAGGTGGAATGTGGTGTCCCACAAGGCTCAGTGCTGGGACCGCGTTGATTCCTGGTGTTTACCAACCACCTGGCAAGAGTCATCTTCAGAAATTTCCTGTTTTTCGCCGATGACGTCAAGATATAACAGCGAGTAGTAACAAAACAGATCAGGATCTGCTCCAACATGACCTAGAATGCATTTACGTATGGTCTATGAGGAACATGCTTCAATTGAACGTAGCTAAGTTCAAACTAATACATCTGCGTCACCAGCCGGTGAGCGCTTACAAGATTGGAGACCACACCTTGGAGAAGGTTTCTCAGGAGCATGACCTGGTTGTATTGGTACAGGAAGATTTCGGGTGCGCGAAACAAGCAGAGAAGGCGACCAGAACCGGAAATTAACACTTCGGCTTTCTTCACAGAGCCTTCGGTCGGTTTGAACCATCAATATTTCCCCAAATGCTTAACGCCTACATGCGACCGAACAAGCAATATGCTATTCAGGCGTGGCAGGCGGGGTAGAAACAGGATCTCGTTGCTCTAGAAACTCTTCAACGAAGGGCAACCAAGAACTTTAGGGGCCTCTTTCATCTGCCCTATCAGCTTAGACTGAAATCTCTAAGAATCTACAGCAGTCAATATCGGCTTTTGCGGGGGGATCTCATAATGGTTTACCAGATTCTTAAGAACGCAGACCACATTTGCCGACCGCTGCTGGAATTGAACCACAACACTAAACTAAGAGGTCACCACTGAAACTGATAATTAGCTGTACCCGGCTTGAATGCCGTAGAAATTTCTTTTCTCTCCGCGTGTGTGAACCTTGGAATGCCCTCCCTAATTATGTCGTCTTTGCTCCCAATCTGGCGATATTTAAAAAACGTGTTGACGATGCATTGTCTCACTTACATTTCATTTTATGTCTTGTTAGCCAGGGGCTACAAAACGCAATCAAACGGTGTCTTGCTAAACGCCTAATCAATGGATTTATGGATTTATATGTTGAATATGCGAACATCTCCGTTATTCCACATACGTCTATGGTGAGTCTACCACAACGCTTTTCACTTTATTATGCAATTGATTTTCGCAATAATTTCCATCCCACGGGATGTTAAGCGATGCTTTTTTACCCGTAATAAACCATTATTCCATTGTTCCATAATCTTCGGAAATCTGACCAGCATGCTCTTGAGAGTGTCCAGAGGCGCTTCAGGAATAAGCTATGTGGATATTCCTCAAAGTTGACATAGAGAGAGCGATGTGACAAACTTGGATTTCCCCCACTTTGGCTCCGGCGAATGAAGCTGAACCTATATTTTGTTTACAGAATCATAAACTGTAAATTCAGTCTTGATAACGGTGCACACAAATCTTTAACCAGCAGATAGCCAATTCGTAACAAAAAGATAAATGTCATTATTCCAAAATATACTACGAGAATCACAGGAAGTTTCTTTCTAACCCACTACCCAGAGATTTGGAACAAACTTCCAAGTGATTTCAGAAAACGCTATGCCCTTTGCAATATTAAGCACGCGATTAATAAGCAGTTAACTGTCCGAAACCTGATTAATATGTTCGGGATATCATAGCCCCTAGATAACACTTTCGAAAACGATATCGATGGTGCCTGAATCCATGTGCGAAAAACATACACAAAACATTTCGGACAATAGCCCCTTTCATTTCGATTCATTGTTCCTCGGCGCAATTAGCTGTCATGTGATTGTGAAGAATCCTGATTCAATGGCAGGAAAAAATGGCAGAACGCTTCTAATTATTCAGTTACCTAATTTGCAATTGCGCCCATGTTTATTTCTGAAAAAAATATTAATGCAATATCATAGAAAGTTGGTGCCTTTATTTGATCTGTTCCTTCTAGCGAACAGCTTCTCGCATCGTCGAGAAATATGCAATTTATTTATTTATTTATCCTCAGCCTTGTCCATATTTAGGTTTTGGATTAAGTGCTGACAGCCTGTTAAAGAAACAAGTTTGGTGTTCCTGTGATGCATACGGTTGTATGTAATACTGTTAAGCAACTTAAGATACACCACTGCAAACCTTCCCAATTCCAAACTTCAGCAGCAAACAATACAACACAGCGAAATATCTTCAGATACTGCCAAAATCAAGGTGGATACTTTAACCCAACCGTTCTGTAAGCCGAACGTTTTAGATAAGATCGTGCTGAGGTTTTGTTGTCGATAATCCCTATTCATAGTCTATTATTTTTTCACGAAGTACCATCCTTATTTACATCAGATCTCGCCCTGTGAT
>CALYDF020004247.1:0-19927 GCA_944474145.2 Dicrocoelium dendriticum
ATTAGCCAAAGGCCAAACTTGGAACTGGACATCCGAATGCCAGAATGCCTTCGAACGCGTCAAATCATAGCCGTCCCCAAACTTTCTGTTGACTCATTTTGATCCCTCCAAAGAGATTGTCTTAGCCGCAGATGCCTCAAGACATGGGAATGGTGCGGTAATATCACACACCAACGCCGATGGATCTCAGAAGGCAATCGCCCAAGTCGCCAGAACCCTTACAAAGGCCGAGAAGCATTACAGTCAGATTGAGAAAGAAGCATTGGCCATAATGTACGCGGTCAAGAAAGTCCACAAAATGCTGCATGGCCGCCGCTTCAAGCTCCTGACGAATCACAAGCCCTTCCTGGCTGTCTTTGGTTCGAAAATGGCCATACCGGCCTACACAGCCAACCGGCTACAACGTTGGGCTCTTACCTCAATGGGCTCGTCTGACTCTACTATCCGTTTACATTACCTAGAGAGCCTATTGGACCTCTCTTACCCATCGTGAATAAACCCTTCTCATCTTGTCGCTAACTTATGTTTTATCGCGCTCTGTTCTCAATTGTTCTTCAACTGGCGGTGTGGTGATCTAGTCCACCGATCAGTTTCCTTCTCTCTGATTGCTGACATGCTACTCTGACTTAAGTGGTTTACGCTATACAGACTCAACGCTCTTGATCCCTTACCACGTGAGGCTGTTAGACTCGTTCACCTTCTGTTACAGTCTCTTTTCCTGCCTTTAATTTTACGTGCTATTCCTACGCGCCGACTAATCTAGTCTCGCTTGGTCAGCCATTTGTTTCCACTTTTACTTGGAGTTATTCCACGTTACAAACTTTAAATAAATAAATAAATAAATAGTATATTCTCTGGTTCGGCTGACTCGACGTCTTGCTTACATCACCTGAAAAGCCTCGTTGGCTCCCTCACTCCTTATCAGTAAATCTTTCTCATACCGACCCTTATCTTTTCTTATCTCGCTTTCTCTTTTCATTCCCCTTATTAATCGGACGACCAGCTTTACTGCCCTGCCGTGATCCTGTGTCACTGGACTAGTCTGTTAATCTCTGACTGCTTCCATGATACCGAGCCTTAAACGGTATTGGCTCCGCAGAGTTAACTCTATAACCCCACATTATTGTTATAGCCTCATTCTTATCTGCATTGTACGACCTAGTCCCAAAGCGCCGATTAATCCAATACCGCTTAGTCGGCCTCGTAATCACTAAATTCATCTGGACTTCTGAGACATCACTTCCATTGGTTCGGCTGACCTATTAGTGCTGTTTACACTACTTGGAGAGCCTCGTGGGCTTTTCCACTCTTTACCAATAAACCCTTCTCTCCCCGACCCTAACCTTTTCTTTTCTCGCTTTCTGTTTTCGTTTCTTTTTAACTCGGACGTCCGGCTTTACTCTCCTGCCGTTTTCCTTTCTCACCTGACCCGTCTGTAACTTTCCGCCTGCTTTTATTTCTTATTATCCTTGGCCTTTTCGCTTATTGCGCGTCAATTTTTATTCCCACAGCTTACACTCATTGCGCCTATCTAAGTTATCCTCGTGCGCATGATCTCATTTGCTCTGAGCTCGTTCCTGAGTATTGGCGGCACTCGGTCCATTGCTAAGTGTTGCTTGACTAGTACTTCCATTAGTATGCTCAACTTACCACTCTTCCTATTCCTATGCTCTTTACCTTATGCTCGCACTGGTATACTATTGAGACTGTACGTGTCATAACTACACCCAATGCACTGCAGTTTTGGCCCCATGTGACCATTTTCCTAGATTCTGAAGGCTTTTAAACTGTAGAATCATGAACGCGTTAGTGTAATTACTATTACGAACTACTCCTGGTATCGCCGTCCGCATTCATTCGCTCCTAGCCGATTCCTTGAAATTCCTTTTCCTCATGGAATGTTGCTCTACCTATCTTGCTCCCGCATTCCGTCTCAACCTAGTTGTCCTCAGTTTCACCTAAGATGCCTCTCGCATTCTGGCATCTGCCATCATCATCGGTTTACCTGTTTTTGTTAAGCCATCGCATCATTTGCTTAACTTTTGTTAAAACGCTTTGTTACATCGGTCTTTTGACCCTGCGCGTGCAGAACCTTCTTCCCACGTAGTAGCTGTAGTCTGAGTCACACCAGCGACGTAATGTATAGAACGCGCTTGCGAATTATGTATACTAAACAAAATTACATAAGCTGAATGTATCATAGGCACCGGTAAGCGCCACCAATCTGTGTTATTGCTTCTTGATTCATTGCTGTCTCTGTTTGGCCACCTCTTGTCCGTTGCCCGTTTTTCCCGAGATTCCCACAGGTACATCCGCCAAAACAAGAAGGTTTATCCACTGGGACTGGCCGACCTATGCTCAAAACGCTTGGTCCTTTCTCCAGGAAATGAAAAGCCCACACACTGGTCCAAATGGAGCTCATTCCGCCATCCCGGAGGCGCTACCTTCATGGGGTCTAAACAAATGGGTTTAGCTTGCCTCGTACTCAGAGAACAATTTACTCACCTGGAAGAATATTTGTACATGGATCCCCCGTTCCACAATCAAAGACAAACAACTCTGGCGTGATTACCTTCACTGCCTCAAACATTTCTATTCGCCAGTCACCTGGAGCTATTCTGATGTCATTTCACGGACAGCGTTGCGCACGTATACGTGGCTATTCCGATGGTCTTCCATGGAATTTTCACTTGGCTACGGAAACAGTTACACTTACTTACATTTGCAGGAAACCCAAATCCAATTTACGGAGAGTGGCGTTTTTACCTATTAAGGACATATTCAGCCACAAGAAACAACTTCACTCACCGACCCCATGACAAGTCCAGGGAGGATAACTGGACATGGTTTGCGAGCCGAGCATGAATATAATAGAAGAGCCGGCCTCTGTTAACAATGTGTTTACTCACCTGCATCATTATCATTCGACTCTTCGAATCTTGCATCATTGACCAGCTTCAACGACTGCTGCCGTATCAGAACTAAGCCATTCGGCCAACCAACGAAGAATTTTGGCTGTCAACCGACTGCGAATAATAGAATGCAAAATCGGTCTATACGATGCATAACCGACTTGCACTACTGTTCAACGAAAGCTACGGCAGTGTTCCAGGACGTGGTGGGTTTTTGCCTGGCAAGCGTTCTCCCTATAAAAAGCCACAAATGTCCGCTTAACAACACTGCAACGTGGCGGATGTGACTCGTCACAAAATAGTCACAGCTAAGCATTTCAAACTGACGCAGTCCTCAGCCTTCTGCATCTAACCTGTGCAACTAATTCTGCTATGAAGAATGCTTTGTTGGAGCACAGATCATCTCTATCTCGTAATGGTTATTGGTTGCTAAAAGCCTTGTTTAGGCTCCTGTGCTCACGGATTACTACCTGGCGAAATTACCCCTACCTTGAGTTTTGACGGATTTTTGCGCGCCACAGCGCCATAATGTCCCTGGGTCTGACTATTACCTGATAGTATGCTCACTCATACGGACAACATCTTTTCTTTTATAACTTTTATTAAAACGAAATGTTTTAACATTCCACAGAAGCTATGCTTGTATGCATATTTGATCACGCCTTTACAGGTGTGTCTCGTTTTACCGAGAATATCCTGTTTAATTATTTAGTTATTTAATACCAGTCGACAGTTTCCATTGGCCAAGCGGATGCACTGTCACGTCTAAATGAGGCTCGCCAGCAAGGACATGAGGACGCAATCACTGCCTCGATCGAGATCGAACCTGACGTCAAATTCCTGGTAACGGATGCATCGCACGGTCTACCAGTTACCGCAGAAGCTGTACGAACCGAAACGCTTCGGGACCCAATACTCAAGAATGTTACACAGTTCCACAAAACAAGTTGGGCACGTTCATGTACTTCTGCTGAATTGCAACAGTACTATCAGAGGAGACACTTGCTCTCTATTGTAAACGACTGCCTACTGTTTTCGGAAAGAGTGGTCATCCCAAGGCACTTCAGAAGCGTATTATTCGGCAGTTACACGCCGGACATCCTGGAATCAACCAGATGAAGGCGCTTGCCTGCATTTTTGTATACTGGCCCCTCATGGACAAACAGCTAGAAGAAATAGCTAAACGCTGCCAAAGGTGTGACACTGTCCTGAAAGCGCCACAAAAATCAGTACTCTATTCATGGCCAAAAGTTACTAAGCCATGGTGCCGCATCCATGTCTAATTGCGCGACCGTTCAACAGCGGAACTTTCCTCATTACAGTCGATTCATACAGTAAGTGGCCTCAAGTATTTCTTATGGATAACACAACCACCAATGCCGCCATATCAAAACTGCGCCGAACCTTCAGCAGATTCGGCTGTCCTGAGGCAATTGTCAGGGACACTGGCTCACAATTTCCTTCGGCTAAGTTTGCGCAGCTTTGCAAGCAATGCGCCGTTTCACCCACAGTTGCATGGCCAGGCAGAAAGCTTTGTCGATACACTCAAGGCAGCCCACCACAAGTCAAAAGGAGAAGGGCGTATAGAGGAGGTGGTTGACCGATTCCTTTTTCTGTACCGATCAACACCGAATCCACAAGCGCCAGAAGGAATCTCTCCAGCACAAGCCATGATGAACCGGAAGCTCCGCATGCCGTTCAACGTCATCCGACCGGGCTCGGAGTCCTCTATTGGTGAAGGAAACCCTAGAATGGAACATGCTTTTAATCGGAGGTATGGAACAAGGAAGCGATCTTTCAAGCTTGGACAGAAGGTGCTAGTACAAGACTACTGAGAAGGCCATGCGAAATGGACGCCAGGGACGGTCAAAAGCAAGCGCGGAAACGTCATGTATGACGTGATGGTGGGAGCACCGTTCTGGCCACGGCATGCAAACCAGTTACAACCCACATCTTGCCAACCAGAACCAGCAAGGCCTATTGACCACCCGTTCGATTTACTAGTGAAAAGCTTTAATTTGCCGAAGGTAGCAGTGGACGACTGCACACAGTCGAGCAAAGAATTTAGCAAAAGAACATCGGAAAGAAGTTTACAGGTGCTTCTGCCAAGGAAGTGGACCGACAGGCAGAGAACACCGTCCCAAAGGCTGCAAGTTAATCCATGGCCTTCGTCTTATAGCTCGAACGATATCTCAGGAGAGGAGGTGTACCGGAGAAAGTAAGAATTGCCTTGGAAATTCACTACTTTAGCGATTAATCGATTATTAATGATTATCGCATCGATTTCGAACGTTCCGGAATGCACTTCTTCTGCACACGATTAAAATCCACCTGACACCTCGGCAAAAGATGTGGCGAGCCAATAACCTTGGTCGTTGACCTTCCAGTTCTAGAAGTCGATCGGTAGAGACCTATAAATACAGCCAAGGTCCGCAGCCGTTGTAAAGTGTTCGTTGACGGCGACTAATACGTTATTTTGGCAAGGCCATTAGCGTTTTGTTCTTTCCTTCGGTTGGGCTAGTAGTTTTGTGGAGCAGTGAATGTTATTTTTGGAGTTTCGTCTAGTGAAATGACTATAACATCTGTACCGTGACCAAAAACCAATATACATTTTTCAGTACTGCTGCTTGGCGGGATATGAGCATTTCGAACACTCCCAACTCAGACAAGAGTAGTCGCAGGTGGTTCGTATGTCGGTTCTCACACCCAATAAAAACAGTTCCGGTTATGCATACGTCTCGCTTTGCTGTGAACGTTGATAGTCATGCGCAATGCTTCCAATTCCATTCCATTCAGCACCGCGGACCGGGATTTTAACCAATCTTTTCTGGGCATAATGTGGTGAGGGTGGTTTGGTACGGAGCAACCTACTAACGATAAGCGATTAGTGCGTTCATTGAGTTGTAGAGAGTATGAGGGAAATCCTCTGTCAGCCCCATCCATTCCGTATCCTACTGGGTTTTATGCGTGTCGTTGCATCACAACGTTCCTCGAGGGTTCGTCGCAATTGCTGTGACAACCGCAAGATTCCAGCATTCTCAGCGAATGTTTGTCTATCAGCCGCTGGAAACTTTCCTCAGATGGAGCGTCTGCAATTTCTTCCGGTAGGCTGTTCCAATTATTCACCACTCTAGTGGATAGGGTGACGTCTATGCGAATTCTGTGTCTTCTTTGCTTAAACAGTTTCCATGTGTGACCTCATGTGGAACAGTCAGTGTTAAGCCGGAGTGGTTGTAATCCACTTCCAAGTTCCCCTCGGAGGATGCGCTTAGTGTAGATGAGATTGTGGGACTAGTTAATACTAGTCCGATACAGTGCGCAAACTAACGCGCGGACATCAGAAGGCGATTGGAGTCGGACGTAGCGGACTCTATTCGACGGGCTACAAGAAGACGCGGACTGATGAAGCGAGACGAGAGCGAACACTGGCCGTTTCACGTTTAGCATTAATAGAGGTAGAAAGGGCGCCTCAAATTGCTGTTTGATATCAAAGGAACTTATTAAATATGTACTCAGCATTACGGTGGGTAAAATTAAAATATCAGATCCCACAACATCTTTTAGGACTTTAACTTGTTCAAGTGCAAGTGGGACCGGAACAGTGGGATAAATCCCCGTGAATGTTACTTCCGTGGCGCGTCGTTGTTTCAGAGTAATATTCGTCCGCGATAACTGGAAGCCAGAAGAGTCAGATCAGCGCGAGCGAATCACACCACGGTCAACCAATTAAAACATCATCATCATCATCATACACGTTAGCTAGAGGTGGGGAACATCTCAGCTACTGTGCCGCAACACAAAGAAAAAAGAGAGTGAAAAAGAAAACAGCTGGTGAAAGCTGGCTGAGCTAACGGTAACGGATGGGCATCGTTCCGGTAAGCTACCAGCCGGCTGCTGTGCACACAAAAAAAGAATTATTATGCAAAATTATATAAGGCTAAGTAATGAGATCGTGGTTGGAGGGGAGGCTAAGAGGGATGGGGTGGGACAAAGAAACAGCATGAACGCCACTGAGATCGGCTCCTAGCCATATCGGAAAGTGTGTCCAATCAATTTTTAATTGGTTAAAATTTTTAATTTTAAGCAATTAAAACCCACGCGACCTGCACTGGCAGTCCCGGCCTCAACGGTCAAGTGAAATAAGAAAGAAAAGCACGAAGGTAATAAGAGCGTAAAGAAAAAATCATATGGAATTAATAATTCATTAAGACGAATAAGCTAGTACGTGAAGGGAAATGTTAAGTATTGAAGGCCAAGAGCGTCGAGTCGGTGTTCGAACTCTTTCACTGTTGGTGCCAACACCACGTTCTCGGGCAGTGTATTACAAGAAGCCACCACTCGGCGTGATAAACGAAAGTCTGCCCGGACTCCATCCGATCGAGGTTTGTGTAACTTCCGCGAGTGACCTCGGAGCGATGGAAGCGGAGCTGGTTGGAAAAGCCCAGATAAATCGGGTCCGATTTTACCGGTAAGTATGCGATAGGTCCAGGCTGGGTCACCTCGATGTTGACGATAATGCATAGAGAACGTTCCCAGCGCAAGTAGTCTTTCTGGGTAAGAATGGTTCCGTAGTCCGTGGACCAGTTTGGTGCCAACTCTCAACACTCCACTGACATCCTTTCCCTGGCTAAGCAAGGTGCACAAGCCTGGATGCAGTATTCCAAGTGTGGCCTGACAAATGCTGAGGCTAACCTAACAAACATAGCGCCCGTGATGGTCCCAAATGTCCTGCTGATCATCCACAACATTCTGAAACCCTTGCACGTAGCTTTCCTCCAGTTCTCAATGGATTTAAGTTCTGAAGCCAACGTGACTCCTAGGGCAACGTATTGGGAAACTTGGTGTAATTCATTACCGCCAAGCAAATAACGCATTCGGGGGCTATTTGGCCCTATTCGTAAGATGGAACATTTTGCATAATTTATGGGCAACTGCCACAGGATAGCCCAATCCCAAAGTTTATCGAGGGACCGTTGCAGAGTCTGGGGTCCATCGAAGTCAGACACTATGTGCCAAAACTTTAGGTCATCTGCAAACATGAGAGATGGTACCTCCAGCAGTCCGGGCAGCTCATCGACATACAAGGAAAATAACAACGGGCCAAGAACCGAACCCTGATGGTCCGCACTGAGGACTGACTGACGGAAAGACAGACCAGACCCCACTAGAACACTCATCACCCTCCCTTCCAGAAACGTGGTAATCCATTTTAGGGCACCCCCGGATATTCCATAAGACCGAAGTTTCAAGAAAAGGCGAGAATGTGCTACAGTGTCGAAAGCCTTGGAGAAGTCAATAACCACTACAACTTCTGCATGACCCCGATCCAAAGCATCCGCCCAACCTTCGCGTGCAACTAGCAAATTAGTCATACAGGAATGACCCTTGCGAAAGCCGTGTTTTAGTGGACTGAGCAGACCAAACTCCCGCAGGTGGTCTGTAAGCACCTCCCTGATTAACTTCTCCAATACCTTGACCAGTACGCTTGTCTATAATTGGCAGGGAGATGCTTGTCACACTTTTTAATAATCGGGCACACAATAGCATCCTTCCAGTCCTTGGGAAAGGAGCAGCTGCGAAGCGACAATTGAAACAAACGCGTCACTGAGCCACATAGCTCGCTTGCGAGTTCGTACAGAAGCTTAGGTTGAATACCATCCATCCCAGCGGATTAAAAAGGATTTAGCCCCCCTGAAGAAGATGGAGAACTTTTGCCTCCGAAATTGTGATGTGTGTTAAACAGGAGTCCTGGTGGACTCTCATTGCTAGGTCAAGATGCAGCAATTGCTCATCGCGCACTGCGCACTGAGTAGACATGCTTTTTCGTGATCAGTGGTGGCAGTGGCGCCGTCGCTGCCTAATAATACTGGGATAGATGAGCCAACGTTACTAAGACTTTTGAAGTAGGCAAAGAATCTTTTGGGATTCGCGGAGGCTGAGTTAGCCAGCTCCATCTCATAGCTAAGTTAGCAGCTCGTAAATGACTCTTGCAAGCATTGCAAGCTTCACGATAACGCCGAAAAGTAATTCTGGGAGAACTGTCTCGTAGATCCGCCAGCATCTTGCCCGTCTATTCAGTAGCTGGTGCGCGACTGAGTACAACCATGGTGGCTTCGCTTTGGTACTCTTCTTTACCGAAAGAGGGACGTGGGGGTGGGATAGGTTGAAGAGGAAAGACTTAAACGTATCCCAAGCCGTCTGTATGGTATCATCCGGCAAGATGATGCATGGAAAACATACTGCCTTGGCTCTAACAGACGGAAAGTCGGCGTGCCGAATGTTCGGAGTCCGTACCCTGCGTGAATCGTAGGCTCTAGTGAGAGCACAAGTGAATGACAAACACGTATGGTCACTGGCTTCCAATGGGAACCGTACTCAAGGCCACCCAAAAAGTCAACCGAGTTTGCGAAAACCAGATCCAACAGAGAAGGAGCATGACCCACGATGCAAATAAATAAAATTTTATTCTCGACTAGGCGAGGCACACCATTACAGGCACGATCATGCTTAGCTAACATAGTGTGATCAAAAATGTACAAATACACATGTTTGGCATAACAGTGTATGTAAGTGTACGAGTGTATATACGTATGTAATTTTGTATGAATGTAGCTTGTGTCTTTGAATATGCAGGAGCATTTTTGACTCTCTGTTGTCCTCAGGAATATGAGCATAAGCGGTTGATGTCTGTGGGTTGGATAGCACTTTCCGGATATCCACGGGCCGGTGGCTTTATTTTGTGGCGAGTCACATCCGCCACGTCGCAATGTTGTTAAACAGACATTTGTGGCATTTTATAGGGAGAACGCTTGCCAGGCGAAAACCCACCACGTCCTGGAACACTGCCGCCGAACTATTTGCTGAAACGGGTTAAACCCAAACCACCCAGCTGGCACCACGAGGAGGTTGTTCGGCTAGCCAGCCAGTGCCAAGTCAACAAGCTCGGCAGCAAAACCTGTTGTAGCTGCCTCATAAGATAGTTCATGCCAATTTACTTCAGGGACGTTGAAGTCCCCCATTATCAAGCATCTGTTCGCGGAGTGAGTGCGGTTGAAGTCAATAAAACTCTTAGAAGCGCTATCAGGGTTCCTATACAGCAGCACAATTTTAAATTGCGTTGATTCGGTACAGACTTCAACTGAGAGAGCTTCCACAGTTTTATCAGCTGAGCTAAAGGTATGTGTTTTGGATATGTTTACACCACATCTGATATACAAGGCGACTCCACGTCCGCAGCCATCAGATCTCTGTATTGCGTAGCCCGGAACGTATAATTCACTGTCCATGACGTCAGACGACAAGCAGGTTCCAGTGAACGAGAGTACATCAGGAGGGGAGTGGTCCATTAGGGCCCTTACTTCACACTCCTTGTTTCGCAGACTACGCACATTACTAAGAACTATGTGAAAACGTTTGGTATGGAGAGCCCCGGGTCGTGTGCTACCAGAATAGGCTCTATACCATTTTCCATTGAAGTTGGACATTCGGGCAAAACATTTACGCCTGGGGGTCAACGGGGTTGCTCCTCCGGGGCAATCAAGTTAGGTATTCGCTATGCGGAATAGAACCACTCACTGGCATGATAGGGGCTGTTTCATTGGCCAAGGGTCTGAGGTCCTATTTGCTGAAGGCGCTTGGCCAATGAAACAGCCCCTATCATGCCAGTGAGTGGTTCTATTCCGCATAGCGAAGACCCAAATTGATTGCCCCGGAGGAGCAACCCCGTCGACCCCCAGGCGTAAATGTTTCGCCCAAATGTCCAACTTCAATTGAAAATGGCATAGTAGGGCGGAAGTAGACCGTAGGCTCATCACCGGAAAACCCATCAAACATAAACCTTTCTCGCTAGCTTCACGACGCGTTTGATTGCTTCCTTAAGCTTTATCCTATCTGCTAAATGTAGATCCAACTATATTCTCACTTCGGAACCTTTAGTTTAAGGGCGAAGCGCGAAAGACCTTTGCGGCCCTCCGGCGTAGACGGGACCACGCGTAATAGACGGGGTCTACTTTTAGTACTGTTAACCGATGTGTTTCCAAACCTAGTAAGTTTTTCAATAGTAACCCCAGGAAACCCGGGTGGAAGTAGTTTAGAAACGCAGTTTGAACCAATAAAGGTCGTCAAGCATGCGATCTTTCGGAAGAGCCGCAGAGGCCTCCTAGATATTCCTAAAGATAACGCCGCTGTCCGTAAATGCATCACTACGACGAGGGGTGTTTGCGGCACGCGTCACCGTAGCAGTGGCGGGCGCAGCGCTTGAGCTCATACCCTCCTTAGTAGGAACAGCAGGTCACAGGAGAAGGATTCCGGCAAGGAGGTGGAAGAGTTTTCTGCCTACGTTTCCGGGGACGGAGTATCGACAGAGTCCACCGTTACACCTTTTAGCTTGGGGTTGGTTGTACTGATGGATTTCTTTAACTTGCGTCGTTTTGCGTTCGCATATACACCGGTCTGTGCAACTTCCCCACTCACAACTTAGTTCAGTATAACGTCAGGATGTTTACCATCTTCAGGCGCAGCCCCAAGAGTTGGTGAAACCCTCGAAGCCGTACTATTTGTGCAATCGTCTAAACGCACGCTTGTTCTGCGAAGGCCTGCACGTTTAAGGCTTACGACGATCTGATCAACCTTCATCTCTAAAGAACTAAACAAAGACAGAAGGGTACCAACTCTATTCACCAGAGTTTCAAATTCGTCATTTGGGACTAGACGATATGTTTTGTGCCTCACACAACCAGGATAATTATAAGGTAAATTATCGCTGTTTTGTAGGAGGTTATACTGCCGTCTATCCAACCCAGTGCAAGCTTCATGGAACCAAGATCTGCAGTGGTCACACTGCATGCCACCAAAGAACCAGTAACTGGTTCTGAGCAACTCGCTTTACCACAAACAGAGGACGAATCAGTTACTGGGTCCGAGGGCAACTTGGAACCGGACATCTTTACCATAACGAAAGATGAAAAACTTTATTAGATAATAGGAACGTGAACGGGGTACGGTAGGCCACAACGCATACAACGTAAGCAGCAATCAGATAGAATCCGGAGTGATTCGTCTGCACAGATTTGGACTCACCAATACAATAAAAGTAGCAAAGACCAAAACAGGCTTTGCTGTAAAATACCCTCCAAAAGCTGTTCTCCGATGGAGCTGGAAGAGACTGCAGGAACAAGGAATTAATCAACTTCGCTCGGTCGAATATCAACCCGAGTTGTACTCGATCAATGAGATTTCGACAAAGGCCGGAATCTTTTTCGTTGAAGTCTTCAAACAGAGGCCAATATTTCGATCAGAAAACCACGAACAGTAGGCAAACAATTAAAGTACTTCAAACACTAGTACACTGGACAGTTTAGGCTCAGAGTTATTCAACACCTTCTACAAAAGGCTCCCGAGAAGGACAACTCAAGCGGAGAAACACGACAACCACGCTGTGACAAAAGAAGGCACACAACGGATTCCGAATATGTTGGCACTTCCAAGTACTTTCGGATCACAAGAAAACGGACAGAGCCAAATTTTCTACGTAGTGATATTCAACTACTGTTCTCAGACAAGGATTTCAGTAAAGAAAATCTCGAGCAGTGAAACACGACAAGCACGCCGTGACCAATATAATAAAACTACGGAGCACCTCAATTCGTAGTTGAAAGATGCGCTTAATAAGCAACACATAGTTTGCTTATCGTTCCTTACCCAACCAGTGTAGCTAGTGTTCCAACAGGATATAGCAGTGGCTAAATGTTGTACTGAAAAATTGACCTGAAGGGGCTTTGCGTTCTGGTACAGATTCAGATGGACTGGAACGATAGGAAAATCTCTCGAGTGTTCCTTCTTGAGCAAATCGTTGAGCCAGGAAGAGATAAGGTGCTAGTTTTTGATAGATCTAACTCAAAACACCCGAAACACACCCTGATCAACCAATTACTGCCCACTTTCCCTGCAATAGTAGTCTCCGCAGTGTAGGTTAAGTGAAGTAAGAAAGAAGTAGAACGTAAATGGAAGATAAGGAGGGAATGAAGCTCATTAAAATGAAGGATAACACCAAAGAGTGAAGAGAATGACAGAATATGAACCAAAAGTTGTAAGATGGATGTAGTCAGGAAAAGGTAAAGGTTTCGTGTTTCCACCCAAGAACGTCTAACTGACGCTCGAAACCGCTGCCCGGTAGTCGCAGACCTAGCAGGGTACCTTAAAGATGGCGACGTTGGTTGATTGGTCAGACTGCAGTGAAACAATGGACCTCTGGACTCTGTCATTCTAATCTAGTATACCTTCAAAATTGTGCTTTAGTTTGCTAAAAAGCTAACAGCCGCTTGCCGCCGATTCGAATGCTTGTAAATACGGTTAACGAAATGCTACAAGTTTGGTAAATTAATTAAGACAAAAATATCCATTCCCGTATGTCCGATATTGCACAGTGTAGCCATTGTAATGCTGAAAGTCAAATTCAGGTCGCCTGTTTTCATGAATGCTGCATTTAACTAGTTCGCAGTCTTGGATGTCCGTTAAATCATTGGATTTCCGCCAGTTATACCCAAAAAAACTAACCTTTGTGACAAGTTTGTCGGCACGTGCGTCAGTTAATAGTCCGTGGGTTATCTTTTAATCCTCTTCTCAGCATCCTGTCCAGACGTTGTTAGACGCAAAACTTAACACATACGAGCTTTGCAGCAAAACGATTTCGAAATGAATGCAAACTAGTGCCCAGTCAATCAGCGGTGCACGCTGTGTCGCTAAAGTGCCATAAGTCAACTAGCGTTCCTATGTGTCTACTTATCGATGGTGAAACATCCAAGTGTGTACTGCATGCAGCTATGTTTGCCTTAAACATGCGTAAAACTAGTGCAATATTGGTAACTAAATCATTAATTATTCGCTACGTTATAAAATATAAGCATACTATTTCTGAGCCCATTTATTAAAAATACTTGCCGTGTAATGATAGTCTCGTTCTGGACGCCTTAATTAGTCTCCTATTGTACCGATATTTTTAGCTTTGGAATTTTAATGTGAAACGCATTATTAATATAAGGAAATATGTAGCACTAGGGGTTTGTGAGTTTCGTAGCAGTTGATACATCGTAGCAGACATATTTAAGTGGCTTGTTTAACAGCGAATACTGTGAAATCATAAGAAACTTATGCAGAATTATGGTACCTATGAATTATCATTTTATCCATACATATGGACAGCGAGCCCTTCCATTGAAGCGTGCTTATGGCCACGCCGAGAAGCAAAAGGAGATAAAGCTAAATGTCTTTATATGTCCACGGATGTTGTTAACTAATGTTCTAAAGCCTTATCGACACTGTTTAGTGCGTAAAAGCTTTCTGTTTAACCGTACATTCTGCCTGCGCAAGTGATATTTAGAGCATCATTGACGAATAATTCGTCACTGTGGTAGTACATACCTACAAGCCTGTGATCGTTTACCGCGTAAGGCTGACGGAATATGCATCCCTTCCGCGAGAACAACGAAAACGTGTGCCGTCTTGTGAGTGTTGTAGCGCCCTAAATGACCAGACTTTTGGCCTTCAACAGCCTAACTGTACACCTTATGGACGACATTTTGGTCACCCAAATATTTTCCAAAGCACCTTGAAATTCATAAACGAAAGTTTCATGGTTAAAATATTGTAAACCTTTAGCGGAAAACTACCTACTATTGGGAATTACGCAATGCAGTAGCCGTAAAGCTAAACCCTAAATGATTGTGAATGACCAAACCTCGTCCAAACGAAACTAAATTAGGATGACTTTTAGTCAAACAGTATGCTTTATTTGATGTTATCTCCTCATAAATCATGAGTGCACTGATGTTTGAGCTTTTATACTACAAGCACAATCCTCGGAGTCAAATGCTACTACAACGTACCTGGGTCAAACTACCTCGGCAATAAACGTGCCACTGATTGAGCCTATATACAACGAGCACGAGCCTTGGAGCCGTGTGCTATTACAACCCTCCTGGGTCTTAGTACATCGGCACCAACTGTGCCACTGATGGAGCCGCTATCCTAAGTCCACAAGCCTTGCAGCCGTGTGCTATTACAACCCACTTGGTTCCTATTACATTGGCACCAAATGTGCCACTGATGGAGCCTATATACAACGGCCACGGGCCATAGAGCTGTGTGCTATCACAACCCACCTGGGTCTTAGTACTTGGCAGCCAAGGTGCCGCCAGTCCAGTTGATTGTTAAAAATGTTTTAATCCCAAAGGAGCTCAGAAACCGCAATAACAACGGTGCATTGTATTTAACAGAAAGCAGCGAGGAAAGGTTCAGCGTAGTTCAATATATTCGTGCCTTAGACGCGCATGTCCCATGCATGTTCAGCGTCATCATCATCAGTAACAGCAGTACGTCAGCCATTTGAACTGATGCTTCGCTGCCGTACAACCGTGAGGACCTTTGAAATAAAGAATAAGAAGAGGGAAAGAAGGGGACTTACGTGAAAACCTTAATGCCCCAAGTAAAAATTCAGGGTCAAGGCGCCTACACCTTGTGTAGGCAACATACCGTCACAAACAACTGGCTATCGTGCAAAGATAAGGCGGCATCGGCGAGACAGCTGTCTTGCGGCATCCACTGCCCCACGTCATAATCAACCATTACCCCGCAGATAACGCAGCACCAAACACACTTCAAACAGGCAATCCGATTAGGAGACGGCAGCAGACGCCCCACTGGTGTCTACTGCAAGACATGTCCTGTAAAGTCTCGAGCCAAGCACAAGGCGAGTCACGTTGACTCCAGCCCGGAAGGCGAGACGGACCAACGGTACCCAGTTTGGTCCTCAGGGTCTTCATTCCCGTTGCCAAGTCAACTTCTGTCCACCTCGAGCCTTGCGCCACCCTACACCTGGCAGACTAAACAAGACCCACCTAGGTAAGCGGTGACCAGGCATACATAGCACCTGCCCGACCTAACGGAACTTGTTCAGTGCTGTCTGTTGGTTTAGGAAGCTAGCATGATTATTGCTACCTAGTACTCGCCTACGCAATCATTCTTGCGGACACGCTGGTGACATCCAACAGTAGGAATGCTTCGCAGACAACGATGAACAAATGCTTGAAGGCGCCTCAGCTCTTCAGACCGAAGGGGCGAAGTCTCACTACCATACAACAGAACGGCCTTCACCGTAGCCTTGTATACCCGGCCTTTCAGACAAAGCGAAACTCCCTTCTGTCGCCATAGACGTAGCAGCTTCAAGAAGGTGGCTCTGGCTTTTGCAATGTATGAGCTGACGTTAGTATTTACGCGCCCATCATTGCTGACACGGCTGCCAAGGTAAGTGAAATGATCAACCACCTCGAGTTCCTTGTTGGCAAGCGTCAAGAGGTCATCAAGTGACTGGTGGTATCATTTCACAAAGTCGTATTCATCGGCTGAAGTATAACAGTAGTGCGAACGTATAGCCTACTGTCGGGTAATTGAATAAGAGTTTTTATCTGAACAATTTATTTCCTTCTCCGGGTTTTCTTTACTGGGCTAGCATCCATGTGGACACTAAAATAAAGTGAAAATGGGAGTTTAAATTTCACAGAATAACTTACTTTGACACCCATTCTTCATAATACCTCAGGTTGAGGGGAACACGACGGCTCCGTTCCGACAACCTATGGATGAAAGTTAAGGAAAAAGATCACCAGTACCAAGTGCACGTGCAATATGATGGGTTACGTTTTGTTGACTTGTACTAGGATCGGCGGTTATCTCATCACTGAAAGAACTCCTTGTCTGTCAGACGGCGGTTGATGGGGTGTCGCTCAGAAAGAACGCGGTTAACTGGGTGATTGTGAGACAGGTCAAAGGTTGTGACTTTCAGCGTGCGTCCCGTTCTAATGAGGTTAACGCGAGCTTAGTAGTTAGTGTCATTTTAGCTGAAAGATTTAGAATAATAGAAGCCAAATCTACTAAACAAGTCTCCTTTCTGTACTTGTTGACTTGCGACATGCACAGCGGACACATCGATAAATGATCCTGTCGTACTTCACCCTGACACGTTACACTTTGTGCTGTTGTAGCATACGAAATTGGCGTAATGAAGAAGCATAAAGTCTGAAAACAAACTATTATACTCATAAAAACTGTCAAAATAACGGCCAAGGAAGTTTCTCCGGAAATCAGAATCCATGGCGTACGGATTCGAAAATACTGTTATTGCAGCGTATCTGGTTCCCAACGCATGTAAACAATTGCAATATCACATTTGCACAAAAGTAAATAAAACTGTAAAGACAGAAAGATAACCGGGAATCATGCCGTAAACTGGCACGAAGCTATATATAGCGCACTGGGTTTTGCTGGGTAACGGTGCTGCGACTACGTCGCAGCCTCGAAACCCTTAACCGTATGTTCACTGGCTACACTTTCTGGTACTGCAGGCCATATGCTGATGCTATCATTACGGGATATGAAAGAGATGTATATGTGTCGCTTTGTGCGTAAGTATGTCCAAGAAATGTTATTTGATATGATGTATTAGTTGTGAATTTCGCGCTGCTTTAAATGAAGTTAACTGGAGGAGGTCTAATTGGTTATCAAGCACCATGTTGGATGACACTGCTGTTTTTTTCCGCATCGTCTGCGATCGCTATAAAAGCTGGGAGGAGGTGGAAGAAGCTGTTCGCAACTTCAATTTGCGACTGCCTGTAGTTTTTTCAAATATCGTACGTATACTGCGAAACAACATGAGAAGTACTACGCGGTAACTCGACTTTTTGGCCTGCAATACTGATCGAGCTTTTTAACTGCAATATTGTGAAAAACAGTGTTTGAATAACTACTTGTAACGGAATTTGCCTAGTGTCAAATTTCCTCTGATCCAAGGTATCTTGGATGGATTAAAGCCGTTCTGGTCAAAGCGTCCTTGGCGCTTATGGTTAATTTTTCCGCCTTTCCCAGTTTTACTCCTGTTTGCTTTTTTATTGAGGCCGTGTAACTATTGTATACGCGTTGTAATTCCACTGTGTTTTCCACTACGTCGGTCTCGCAATGCACCGAGGCTGTTGTTCCTGGTGGCTTGGATTATGGGGTTATCGCATTTTGTAACAGTGCAAGTTGTAATATCCCAGTAACTGAGGATTCCGGCGGTGTGCAGTACGATGTTTCAACCAATAGCACCACCAACTTCTTACGGACCTAACTACCGAGCAGTACGCAGCGCTGACCTCCAGCGAAAATTTGCCATTTTGTTGTGTCCATTGTTGTGGCCGGCGGCATAGGCGGGGGCCTTTCGTACGACAGACGTATCTCTTGATACCCGGCTGCGAAACGCAGTGCGTTCATCTTCGGCGCCCTCATCTCTTCGTCTTAAACTTGATCTGCTAATGACGACGCTTCCGGTCTCCAACAACGCAGAGTGGATTGCTTCCACTGCAGATCCACTTATGGCACCAATAATTGTGCCACCCGTCCAGCTGGCTACCGACCACAAAAATGAAGCGGCTTCGGACATCGTATCTAAAGGTACCCTGGTCGCCGCCGGATTGCCGGTTCCAGTTTCCTTTCAAGTAAAGCGAAAGAGAGCCACTAAACCCCCTAAGCTCTCTGCTAAAGAAGAAGTTACAGTTGTCTCGGCACTGGAAACAAGCCAAGTTTCGTTACTTGTCAGACCGTCTGAAGGTTGTGCGAATGCGAAGCTTCAAATGTGCACTACTTGCCAACCGAAGATACCGGATATCGCTGTTCTCACCGAGAACTCACGTTCTGACGGTTTGCTTGACGCTGCTCAAAGCGAAAAATCGTCACCGGACCCGCACCCGTTATCAAGAAGAAGAAGCAGACCAAATTTGCCATAAAGCCTTTCGGTGGAATCGAGGACCCGAAAAAGTAAAACATCGACAACGGAGCGAAAAACAAACGCTACCGTCGCTACATCATCTGAGGGGCTAAAGACTTTTCCATCACCAGTGGTGAAGCCACCTGCTCCAAGTGTCGAATCAAAGACTCGTGGGGTTAATACATCCCGTCGTATCTCTTCTTTCATGAATAGTAGCGTTATATTCCGTAACGCGAATGAATCTACCGCTGTCCTTCCTGCTGATCGCATGTTGGACGACCATCAATGGTTTAAAACGTGCGTAACACAGCTTCCACCACCTGGTTTTCCAGGCGTTACTGTCAGGAAGCTGGTTAGCCTGAGGAGCGTCCCAGTTAATGTACCAAACCCTCGACCGCGGCTACTTCGTGTGGTACTTTCTACGCCGAAAGAACGCAGCGCTCTCATGCGGTTTGCGTTTAAGCTTAAAGGTACAAATATTAGCTTTCAGCCGGACCATCCGCTGGCCGATTGGCTGAGGCTAAGGAGGCCATCAAGTACCGCGATAGCAGGCTAGCGGCAGATGAACAAGATCTCCGGCTAGTAGCGGTTGAATGCTTTGGCGAATCCAAAATTTTCTTCGCTTATATCAAAAGGCGCTGCGGTTCTAACATGTCAACTCCAATATTGCTGCTTGATGGCGGTACTCATGCGCATACTGACTACAACAAGGCCTGCGTACATAGTGGGCAATATGCGACAGCGTTTATAATGGAAACCTCTTGGAGAGGCGTTGAGCTGGTTTGCAGGATCCAAGAGGTCTCAGTACTGTCCGAAATTATTGTAGCGGAGACGGATGTTCGTCGGCTTTTACAAGGGCTGAAGCTTACGAAGGCCTCTGGGCCTGATTTAATTTACCCAAAACTATTGCATGCTATGGCTGTGGAAATAAGTTAGGGCTCGCTATAGTTTTACAGAAATTGCTTGAAAGTTGTGCATAGCCTT
Organism: Dicrocoelium dendriticum; assembly: GCA_944474145.2. NCBI lineage: Eukaryota > Metazoa > Platyhelminthes > Trematoda > Plagiorchiida > Dicrocoeliidae > Dicrocoelium > Dicrocoelium dendriticum. Next base: position 19,690 of record CALYDF020004247.1, read on the forward strand.
CCGAATGGAACGAAGCTGCAACCTATCACATCTTCAAAAACGAGGATATGAGCAGTCTGTGCACATTGGCGTGCCACAGGTCTCGGTCCTTGGACAGCTGCTGTTCTCTATCTATGTGAATGATCTACACGCGAATCTTGAGGTACCATCGCCGCTATTTGCACGTGACCTGAATCTGTGGAACAATGTCCCTGTTCCTGGCGGTTCCGCAGCTACTCCGGGAGCATTGGATAAGCTC